>RXON01003639.1:0-33818 GCA_009667805.1 Leptobrachium leishanense
GCCCCGGGCGCCCTGGCGGACACTAACGCACAATTTTTTTTCCCGATTATTTTTTTTTGACAATTTTTTTTTTTCGGGCCGGCGCTGCGCCCTAGGCGGGCCTGCGCTCTAGGCGGCCGCCTAGCTCGCCTAGCGGCAGCGCCGGCCCTGGGCATATGCCTCCTGGCGTCAGAATCTGAGGCATCTGCGGCAGACTCAGACCCTCATTTCGACCCCGCTAACTGCTCAGAGACGTCGCTAGATACATTATCTACGCTGGCTGATGTATCTAGTGATGTTTCTGATGCAGATCCTGGGTCACCACCTGCCAGCAGGAGACGCACAGCTCCAGCTGAGGAGTGGGTAGTGCCTCATCGCCAGAGGCCAGATATCCCTCCTTTCACGGCAAATCCTGGCATCAATATTGATGTTGCAGGATTTACCGCACACAGTTTTTGCAGGTGTTTATGGGGGATGATTTTGTTGGGCCACATCGTGGCCCAATCAAATCTGTATGCCCATCAGCATTGTGCTGCGAAGCCAGACTCCTACTTGGCAAGGCAGCAATGGACCCCGCTAGATGTGCCAGAATTTCTGAAATTCTGGGCACTTACTATGCTGAGGGCATCATAAAGAAGCCCTCAATTCGCTCCTACTGGAGCAGTAGCCCCATCTGCTCTACCCCCATTTACCCCCAATCAATGTCACGTAGAAGGTATGAAAACATTTTGCGTTTCATGCACTTCAGTGACAACAGCCTGTGCCCCCCTAGAGAGCATCCCCAGTTTGACAGGCACCAGACTTTTACATTTTATTCGTACATTTTTAAGTTCTACAATTGGTGCTGTATTTTTCCAAAATCTTTTGCACACCTATGCATGGGGGGCATGGGTGTACTCAGGAGATCTTGCAGAAAACAACCTGGAGAGTTTTCATGCAGTAACAAACAACAGTGTCTCCTAAATCACAGTCCAAAACTACTGTGGGCGTAAAAATCTGAAAATTGAAAAATTACCGCCACACACCTTCTCAAATGTTTTGGGCTAAAACCGTTGCATCCATGGCATCAAAGCACTCCATATGCAATACCTTGGGGTGTCAACATAACAAATATAAACAATTTTCTGGCAATAATTCAAACTGGGGTATGCGGTAGACCAAAACCAAAGATAGGCCTAGCTGAAGAAATAATCTCAATTTCAACTCTAATGACAAAGTCATAAAAATTGTATTTGAACCTTCCAAAATCCTGGCAAACCTATGCATGGGGGGCATGGGTGTACTCAGGAGATCTTGCAGAAAACAACCTGGAGAGTTTTCATGCAGTAACAAACAACAGTGTCTCCTAAATCACAGTCCAAATCTAATGTGGGCGTAAAAATCTGAAAATTGAAAAATTACCGGCGCACACACCTTCTCAAATGTTTTGGGCTAAAACCGTTGCATCCATGGCATCAAAGCACTCCATATGCAATACCTTGGGGTGTCAACATAACAAATATAAACAATTTTCTGGCAATAATTCAAACTGGGGTATGCGGTAGACCCAAAACCAAAGATAGGCCTAGCTGAAGAAATAATCTCAATTTCAACTCTAATGACAAGTCATAAAAATTGTATTTGAACCTTCCCAAAATCCTGGCAAACCTATGCATGGGGGGCATGGGTGTACTCAGGAGATCTTGCAGAAAACAACCTGGAGAGTTTTCATGCAGTAACAAACAACAGTGTCTCCTAAATCACAGTCCAAAACTGATGTGGGTGTGAAAATGAAAAATGACCACCAAACTGTATCCAATTTGTTTGGAGCAAACGGATGCATCCATAGCATAAAAACACTCCATTTACAATACTTTGGGGTGTTAGCTTACCAAATATATGCACGTTCATAAAACTGGGGTATGTAAAAAGGCCCCTAAAAAGAAGATAAGCAAAGAGAAGATACTGTATGTCAAATTAGAAAATTGACAAGCACATGTCAAAGATTGGCGTAGCACCCCAAAAACAACAGAACAAATCTATATATGGGTGGTATCAATTTACTCAGAAGATGTTGCTGAACATATTTTGGGGTGTTTTTTGGCAGTAACCCATAACTGGATTTGACAATTCATGCCTAAAGTACAATGTGTGTGAAAAAATAACACAAAAAGTGACTACCTGAAAGTTTGACATAGAGCTAGTGCATGGAAAGTGTTAAAATACAACTCTTTGAAGCACCCTAGGGTGTGCCCTTTCTAAAAATATATGGTTTGATGGGGGTAAATTACTTTGGCCGGCTTCAAAAATGTCCCAAATAGGACATGGGTGCATGATGACGAAATGTGAAAATTCCAAGTTGGAAAACTGAAATGCGCACCCCCCAAATAAGGCCTATTAGCCCCCAAATGACCCGACATACCTATACTTGGGTGGTATCAATTTACTCAGAAGATGTTGCTGAACATATTTTGGGGTGTTTTTTGGCAGTAACCCATAACTGGATTTGACAATTCATGCCTAAAGTACAATGTGTGTGAAAAATAACACAAAAAGTGACTACCTGAAAGTTTGACATAGAGCTAGTGCATGGAAAGTGTTAAAATACAACTCTTTGAAGCACCCTAGGGTGTGCCCTTTCTAAAAATATATGGTTTGATGGGGGTAAATTACTTTGGCCGGCTTCAAAAATGTCCCAAATAGGACATGGGTGCATGATGACGAAATGTGAAAATTCCAAGTTGGAAAACTGAAATGCGCACCCCCCAAATAAGGCCTATTAGCCCCCAAATGACCCGACATACCTATACATGGGTGGTATCAATTTACTCAGAAGATGTTGCTGAACATATTTTGGGGTGTTTTTTGGCAGTAACCCATAACTGGATTTGACAATTCATGCCTAAAGTACAATGTGTGTGAAAAAATAACACAAAAAGTGACTACCTGAAAGTTTGACATAGAGCTAGTGTATGGAAAGTGTTAAAATACAACTCTTTGAAGCACCCTAGGGTGTGTCCTTTCTAAAAATATATGGTTTGATGGGGGTAAATTACTTTGGCCAGCTTCAAAAATGTCCCAAATAGGACATGGGTGCATGATGACGAAATGTGAAAATTCCAAGTTGGAAAACTGAAATGCGCACCCCCCAAATAAGGCCTATTAGCCCCCAAATGACCCGACATACCTATACTTGGGTGGTATCAATTTACTCAGAAGATGTTGCTGAACATATTTTGGGGTGTTTTTTGGCAGTAACCCATAACTGGATTTGACAATTCATGCCTAAAGTACAATGTGTGTGAAAAAATAACACAAAAAGTGACTACCTGAAAGTTTGACATAGAGCTAGTGCATGGAAAGTGTTAAAATACAACTCTTTGAAGCACCCTAGGGTGTGCCCTTTCTAAAAATATATGGTTTGATGGGGGTAAATTACTTTGGCCGGCTTCAAAAATGTCCCAAATAGGACATGGGTGCATGATGACGAAATGTGAAAATTCCAAGTTGGAAAACTGAAATGCGCACCCCCCAAATAAGGCCTTTTAGCCCCCAATGACCCGACATACCTATACTTGGGTGGTATCAATTTACTCAGAAGATGTTGCTGAACATATTTTGGGGTGCTTTTTGGCAGTAAACCTTAAAGTTCACAGTACATGTATTCTTAAATTGCGTTCAAAAAAAAAAAATCACCAAATTTTTTTTTTTCTCAAACTTTGGCATAGATTTGTGGTAAAATGGTTTGCATGGAAAGAGTCAAAATACCCCAAGTTTAATACCTTGATTTGTGTACTTTAAAAAAATATGTATATGTGGAGGGTTATTCAGGAATTAGTGACAGATATCAGTGTTACAATGTCACTATCACTAGTTTTGAAAATAAACTCTTTGGAAATGGCAAAGTGCTACTTGCACTTATTGTTGCATAAAATAAGGAAAAAAGCGAGGAATATGTAAACATTGGGTATTGCTAAACTCAGTACTAAATTTAGAAACTACTAAGGAATTAATTTTTTTTGACGGTTGTTGATACATAAGAAATTTTGGGGGTCAAAGTTCGAAAAAGTGGTGTTTTTTCAATTTTTGTGTCATATTTCACTATTTTTTATAGTAAATTATATGAAATGATGAAAAAAATGGTATCTTTATAAAGTCCATTAATGACGAGAAAAACAGTGTAAAATATGTGTGGGTTACATAAACGAGTAAGAGGAAAATTTGACGTAAACACTAAGAGCGCAGAAACGTAAAAACAGCAGCGGTCACGAACGGACGGATTCGTGTAAAACCGCCCGGCCACTAAGGGGTTAATGTATCCTAATTATTTGTTGCAATGAATACATATATATTGAAAATGCTAGAGCTAATGTGATTGAATTATTAAGCAGGGATTTTATAATCTACAACTTAAAAAGCATAAGAATAGAAGCTTAATTCTTGTTATTAGGGGAGGATTCACTAAATAAGTTTTTCTCATTTATTATTCTAAATAGCTTTATTTTTGTTGTTGATCCAAGTAGCACAGAGATATATATATATGTGTATACATATATGCATATGCATATATATACAGGATACTAGCTTTGTTTTGAATGTTTGTTTGCTGGGAAATACAAGTTAACAGTTTTCTTTAAGCAGAAACGTTTATTAAGTTGTACTAATCATTTATGTTAGTTACTAACTCGATCTAAGTAAATCGTACTAATCATATGTGCTGATATTACTAACATGTGCTAATTAAAAGTTAGAAATCTGTGTGCTGATGGATGTTGTTTTTATAAATCTTTTATTTCTGTTTGTGAGAATAAGTCATTTTTGCATACGTAATAAATATATATATTTTTACCTAGTCTGGTTGCAGTTGTATTTTTGAACAAACGTACAAGTGGAAACAAACTCAGGATCGGTTTCTTAGAAATTGTTGGCAAGATAGTTTATTATTGTTTATATCTCGGATTAATTTCTTATTTGGATAAACATTCCTAACAGCCTGTGTGTAAATTACTGGACAATACTCACAGAAATACATACAACACCTAATTGCATGCCCACACCTTTGGGACATAACAGTGGCGACAAGGATTGTGGATATTACACACATGACGTTAATAGGATCTATTCAACCTTTTGATCCTGCTGCTGAATCATGGAGCTCTTGGGAAGAGAGACTAGAGCAATATATGGAAGCAAATGATGTTTCTGCAGCAAAGAAAGTTGCTGTTTTCCTCACAGCACTAGGTCAAACTGCTTATGGCACACTCAAGAGCTCTAGTTTCTCCAGATAAACCTGCTTCAAGACCCCTGCCTGAGCTGATTGAGAGGCTGCATGAGCACAATCCAAAACTCTTAGAGATTGCAGAACGTTTTAAATTCTACAGTAGAAGGCAGCATGCAGGAGAAGACAAAGATTTACTGTATGTTATTAACTTAAGCAAGCTAGCTGCCACATGTCAGTTTGGAGACTATTTGCAGATCACTCTTCGCGACATGTTTGTCATGGGGCTCTATAACACAGCCATACAGAAATGGTTACTCACAGAATCTGACTTGACACTGAATAAAGCCACTGAGCTTGCCTCCATCATGGAAATGGCAGTTAGGGATGCTAAACTCCTGAACCCACACCCTGAAACTCCTGCAAGGCAGGGAGAAGGAATTTTCAGCACTTCTGAGTGTCACGGATCCCCCTGATACTAGAATGGTGGTCCCTATACGCAGGACACTCTCTACCCTTCCGATCCTTAGAGTGGTCGGCACGACTAGACAGACTACTAGAATGGCAGTACAGAGCACATACAAGAGAGACGTCAAGGATCCCTCTGCTTATCTGACTAGTGGTCCCTAGACGCAGGACACTCTCTACCCTTCCGATCCTTAGATTGGTCGGCACGACTAGACGGACATAGAATGATACACAAGGACTTAGAATAATTAGCTCTTCCCAAGACCCTAACAACACAAGGGGTAGTCTGATGTGTGCTTAGGGTGCCACACAGACTGACCTCAATACCAGAAATAGAAGAGTTAATGCCAATACCAGGGGTTACGCACAGAATGGTTCGTTCGCCAATGCCAGGGGTCATACACAGAATCGTTAGTTTGCCAATGCCAAGGGTCATGCACAGAATCGTTAGTTTGCCAATGCCAGGGGTCATACACAGAATCGTTAGTTTGCCAATGCCAAGGGTCATACACAGAATCGTTAGTTTGCCAATGCCAGGGGTCATACACAGAATCGTTAGTTTGCCAATGCCAAGGGTCATACACAGAATCGTTAGTTTGCCAATGCCAGGGGTCATACACAGAATCGTTAGTTTGCCAAAATATACAAGAGCTCTGCGGGAAGTAACTACCACGTCAGGGCATCGGCGTCTCTGTGAGTCTGGGCTTTAAACCCGGCGGGTCCGCGTCTCCCCGCCAGGCCCCGCCCCCCGGCATCCCACGTGTGCGGAAGCGACCGCAATATCACTCGGCGCCTGGCCAGCGAGCAGCGAGGAAGCTGCTGCCAGGCGCCGGGGGGGTGCGGGGGCCACCGTGACAGAACCCCCCCCTCTACGGGCGGCCACTGGACGACCCCCAGGAGCGCGGGGATGAGCCAAATAGAAAGCCCTCACCAACCGAGGAGCATGAACCTCAGTAGCCGGGAGCCAAGAGCGATCCTCTGGACCGTAGCCCACCCAGTCAACCAAGTACTGAAGGACCCCCCTAGAAACCCTGGCGTCCAGAATGGCCTCAACTTCAAACTCCTCCTCGCCCTCCACAGAGACAGGAGGAGGGGGGACACGGACCCTGGTGTACCGATTACACAAGAGTGGTTTTAAAAGGCTCACGTGGAACACATTGTGTATCCTGATATGGGAGGGCAGTGCCAAAGCATAGGAGACCGGATTGATTCGCCGCAGAATCTTATAGGGCCCTATGTATCTGGGTGCCAGTTTCATAGAGGGTACTAAGAGCTTGATGTTCCGTGAAGAAAGCCAAACCCGGTCCCCAACTTGATACACGGGTGCCGGCCTCCTGTGTCTGTCGGCCTTGATCTTCTGGATACCACTGCTATCCTCCAGTGCCCTTTTAACCCTTCCCCAAGTTTCTTTCAATGACGCTAAATGCTCATCCAGAGCAGGAATCGCGGTATCAGGAAACGTAGCAGGGAGCACGGGAGGATCAAAACCGTAAACAGTGAAGAAAGGGGAATGTCCTGTGGCTTCGCTCACTGCACTGTTCAAGGCATACTCTGCCCACGGTATCAGGTCTGACCAGTTATCTTGTCGTTCGGATATAAAGCACCTGAGATATTTCTCTATATTTTGATTGGCTCGTTCTGCTGCTCCGTTGGTCTGGGGGTGATAGGCCGAAGAGAAGGATAGGTCTATCCCCACATTCTTGCAAAACCCTTTCCAGAATCTGGAGACGAATTGGGTCCCCCTATCAGAGACAATCCCAAGAGGAATACCGTGTATGCGGACCACATTGGTAATGAAAATGGGCACCAGTTCGGCTGCCGAAGGAAGTTTCCGAAGAGGAACATAGTGACCCATTTTGGAGAATCGATCAATGACCGTGAGTATTACAGTATTCCCTTTTGACTCGGGTAACTCTACTATAAAATCCATAGCTAAATGCGACCATGGTCGTTCGGGGATTGGCAGAGGCTGGAGTAAACCAATGGGCGCTGTTTTGGGACTTTTATGTCTTGTGCACACCTCGCACACGGTTATGTAATCTTTAACATCACGGCGCACCGTGGGCCACCAGAGGAGTTTACGTATACTAGACACTGTTTTGGTGATCCCCATATGCCCAGAGGTTTTGTTATCATGATAAAGTTTCAGTACTTCTTCTCTTTCGTTCTCAGGTACAAAGAGTTTCGCAGGAGGTCTCCCCCCAGGAGCTGTACCCTGGGCGGTCTGCAATCTTAACATCAGAGGAGACGAGACACTAATCGTGGTAAGGGCTATAATTCTTTCCTGGGGTACAATGGGATGCTGATCTTGGATGTTATGTTCGTAGGATTCGTATTGTCTTGACAATGCGTCTGCTTTAATGTTTCTTGACCCAGGTCTATATGTGAGGACGAAATTAAAGCTTGAAAGAAACAACGACCATCTCGCTTGTCTGGCATTTAACCGTTTAGCGTCTCCAATGTACGTAAGATTCTTATGATCGGTTATGATGACAATGGGGTCCCTAGACCCCTCCAATAAGTATCTCCATTCCGTCAAGGCTGCGATAACTGCTAACAACTCTCTATTTCCGATATCATAGTTCCTCTCTGCCGGGGACAACTTTCGGGAATAGAAGCCGCATGGATGCAAGGGTTTGTCGGGTGCCTCCCTTTGGGACAAGACTGCACCAAGACCTAGCTCGGAGGCGTCAACTTCAACCTGGAAAGGCAGAGCCGGATCTGGATGTCGGAGAACAGGGGCAGTTGTGAAAGCCTGTTTAAGTGCCTCAAAGGCTTGACTGGCCTGGGGTGTCCATTTCTGATTCGCCACCCCTTTTTTAGTCATAGCCGTGAGGGGAGCTACCAAGGCCGAAAAGATTTTAATGAACCTCCGGTAGTAATTAGTAAACCCCAGAAACCTCTGGATGGCTTTAAGCCCTTGGGGTAAAGGCCAGTCAAGAATCGCTGAGAGTTTTGTAGGATCCATTTGGAAACCCTCAGGGGTTATTATGTACCCAAGGAAGTGCACTGTCTCTATGTCGAATAAGCATTTCTCTAGTTTACAATATAACCCAGCCCTCAATAATCTCTTCAACACTTGTTGCACATGGACGTGATGGGTGTCCTTATCAGGAGAGTATATCAGGATGTCGTCCAGATATACTATAACGAACGTTTGCAGAAAGTCCCGTAGGGTGTCGTTTATGAGGTCCTGAAAAACGGCTGGCGCGTTACATAATCCAAAGGGCATCACTAGGTATTCATAATGCCCGCTACGTGTATTAAAAGCCGTTTTCCATTCATGCCCCTTCTTAACCCTGACCAGGTTGTACGCTCCGCGTAAATCAAGCTTCGTATAAATACGGGCCCCTTTTAATCGGTCGAACAATTCTGTTATAAGAGGTATTGGATATGCATTTCTTATGGTAATCCTATTCAAACCTCTATAATCGATGCAAGGTCGCAGGTCACCCTCTTTTTTGGAAACGAAAAAGAAACCTGCTCCTGCCGGAGAGGAGGATCGTCTGATAAATCCTCGCTCTAGATTCTCCCTTATATATTCCTCCATAATGTCGTTTTCCTTTTGTGACAAAGGGTATACGTGTCCTCTAGGAGGCATAGTACCAGGAGCAACTCTATAGCACAGTCATAAGGACGATGCGGTGGTAGGACCTCAGTCCTGGTTTTAGAGAACACCTCCTTTAGCGCCATATAACATTCAGGGACTTCGGTGGACAAAGGAGGTGCTGTAGCAATATTGAGGCTACCAATCACATCAACCCTGCCCAGGCACTTTGACTGGCAACTAGGACCCCAACACTTTATATCTCGCTGGGCCAATCAATCACCGGGTTATGCTCTATTAACCATGGGAACCCAAGAACGACAGGACATGAGGGAGAGTCGATAATCTGGAATCGTATGGTTTCACGGTGCAGAACTCCCGTAGTCATGCATACATCAATAGTGTCGTGAGTGATATGGGGACATGACAGGGGTTTTCCGTCTATGGCTTCCACCATTAGAGGCCTCTCCTTTAGAACCAGAGGTAAGAGGTTTTTGGCGGCAAAACATCTGTCCATAAAATTACCTGAGGCTCCAGAGTCTAGGAATGCCTCAGTCTCGAGGTGAACCCCCTCCCAGGTGAGGGAGATGGGTACCAGAATCCGGGTTTTTTTTTTTTCATCGTCCACAAAGGAGGCATACAGAGAACCGATAACCTGGGTATTGGCTGTTCTTTGACCTGATTTGTTAGTCTCACCCCTGCTACCCCTGGGTCTCTGAGGACATTGAAGGCGGAAATGATCTGCCCCGGCACAATAAAAGCAGAGCCCCCTTTCTTTTCTGTGAGCTCTTTCTGCCTCTGAAATACCCGTTTTTCCTATCTGCATGGGTTCAACGGCCGGTACATCAGTCTTTGCGGTCTCCGGGTTGCCTGATGTAGTGGTGTGTCTGGGTACTAGGGGCAAAGGAGGCAGGACCCGTCTGGGTCTATCTCTGGGGTGTCTCCTTTCCCTGATTTGATCGTCCATGGCAATGCAGAAATCAACCAAATGATCCAGATGTTCTGGTAATTTTAAGGGAGCCAACTCAAACATAAAAGCCTCGTTCAGGCCTTCGGTAAAGGCTAGGGTTAAAACGTCGTTCGGCCAGTGTACCTCAGAAGACAAAGTCTTAAACTCTATGGCATAGTCGGAGACCCTCCTATTACCCTGTTTGATGTGAAACAGGGATCTACCCGCATTGGTAGCCCTTCTAGAGGGATCGAAGGTACGCTTTAACTCGGAGGTAAAACCCTCATAGTCATAAATGATGGGTTTCTTATTCTCCCACAAGGGCGTGGCCCATAATAAAGCTTTTTCGGTTAGATGATTAATCAGATAGCCTACTTTGGCTTTATCGGACATACAGGACCCTGGATTGTTCTCGAACAAGATCTCGAGTTGGGTCAGAAAGCCCCGGCATAAGTTTGGTGTTCCATCATAGCGTACGGGTGCCTTCATACTGAGCCTACATCCCTCGGAGCGGCCGAACTGACCCTAGGCACTACTGGGTCTGGAGGGCTTGCAGTTCCAGAACTGGATCGATTTAACAGGGTTTGCAGGGCAAGAGCAATCTGGTCCATTCTATGGTCCTGCTCTTCTTGTCTGGCTGCAATACGTGTCAACTGATTAGAGAGGTCTGCGGGATCCATTGGCCCTGACGTAATGTCACGGATCCCCCTGATACTAGAATGGTGGTCCCTATACGCAGGACACTCTCTACCCTTCCGATCCTTAGAGTGGTCGGCACGACTAGACAGACTACTAGAATGGCAGTACAGAGCACATACAAGAGAGACGTCACGGATCCCTCTGCTTATCTGACTAGTGGTCCCTAGACGCAGGACACTCTCTACCCTTCCGATCCTTAGATTGGTCGGCACGACTAGACGGACATAGAATGATACACAAGGACTTAGAATAATTAGCTCTTCCCAAGACCCTAACAACACAAGGGGTAGTCTGATGTGTGCTTAGGGTGCCACACAGACTGACCTCAATACCAGAAATAGAAGAGTTAATGCCAATACCAGGGGTTACGCACAGAATGGTTCGTTCGCCAATGCCAGGGGTCATACACAGAATCGTTAGTTTGCCAATGCCAAGGGTCATGCACAGAATCGTTAGTTTGCCAATGCCAGGGGTCATACACAGAATCGTTAGTTTGCCAATGCCAAGGGTCATACACAGAATCGTTAGTTTGCCAATGCCAGGGGTCATACACAGAATCGTTAGTTTGCCAAAATATACAAGAGCTCTGCGGGAAGTAACTACCACGTCAGGGCATCGGCGTCTCTGTGAGTCTGGGCTTTAAACCCGGCGGGTCCGCGTCTCCCCGCCAGGCCCCGCCCCCCGGCGTCCCACGTGTGCGGAAGCGACCGCAATATCACTCGGCGCCTGGCCAGCGAGCAGCGAGGAAGCTGCTGCCAGGCGCCGGGGGGGTGCGGGGGCCACCGTGACACTGAGGCCCAACACACACAACGGTCTCTCCCAGGTCGCCAAAAATTCCAACAAAGTAATGTCTTTCGTTCTGCGGCACCAACCTGCTACCGTTGTGGCGACCCTACTCACAATGCACTCACATGCAAGTTTAAGGATGTAGTTTGTTTCCTTTGTGGGAAGACTGGTCATGTCAGGCGTGTTTGCCGCAGCTCCCGCTCCATTGTCACTGCTACAAAATACAGAGCTAAGAAGACATTTCATGTAAACACTGACCGCAAAGACTCAAGTTCTGATGATGAGCCGTTTGTTCAACATGTTGCACTGTTCAGAGTGGAAGGGAGTACTCCTGCTATAAAAGTGGATGTCACGCTCAATGGTTGTCCTGTCTCAATGGATGTTGATACAGGGGCAGCATTCTCTGTCATTTCATTGACTGATTTCAAGTCATTGGGCCTGTCCCTACCACTCAAACCTACAATTCTCAATCTACAAACTTACAGCCAGGAACTGTTACGGCCCATGGGTTATGTTCAGCCTCTTGTCACATTGGGAAAATGCTGTAAAACATTACGCCTTTATGTTGTACGTACAGGAGGTCCTCCACTCTATGGAAGGGATTGGATTAAAGCCCTGGGCATGCTTCCTCTTGCTATTGCTCAATGTATATTACTCTCTGAGGTGGACTCACGGGTAGATTCTCTGAAGTCACGATTTAAAGAGGTTTTTGAAGACCGCAGTAAAAGGAAAACTGTCCCAACTCCAATTAACCTGCCTGGCAGTATTCCCGAGTGTGACTCGGGGTTAAATTTCGCTACCGCGATCAGTAACCCAGAGCCACACTCTTGCTGGAGGCATACTCACCGCATCCTTCGCTTCCTCGCCGTCTCCGCAGTCACCACAGTGTGATCATGGGTAACCTAGACCTGTGCCTGGAACTGTACAGACTGATTTATCTGTCGGGAAGGCATTCATGACTCCAGAAATATTGACGGACACCACCCCTGCCACACCTGTGCAACTTCGCAAGTCTACCCGTCAGCAGCGTCAGACTAAATTTTGGCAAAGCACTGAACCCTTGCGTGATTCCTCTGAGGTCCAGAGAGAGCAGAAGGGCTGGTGACCTGTTGAGGGAGCAACAAGAATGTCCTGAAGATGCTCCTTTGCCAAACTGATCTTATTTACCTTTTTTGTCTTATGTCTGTTTTGTTTTCTCTCTTTTGTGTTTGTTTTTTGTTTTTCAGGGGAAGAAAAGGAGGTGTGATGTTTAGACAGATTCCCTGTCTGTCTTAGAGGTTGCCAGTTTGGGAGTGGTTCTTTTGCCACTCCCCTCTTCCCTGCTGCAGTGCATGCTGGAGAAGGAAGCTGTACCTGTCACCAGGAAGAACACAGCCTTCTGATCTGTAGCAGAGAGCAGCCATGCTGGGAAGCATTTAGGCACAGAGTATATACTGGAAACCTGTCCTGTTATTATAGCACAGACAATAATCTGATTCTGTACAGAACCCTTCTGAGAACTGTCTGAGTGAGTAATAAACCTTCCCTGTTTAATCGTGACATCTGGCCTGTGTGTAAGTTACTGGATAATACTCACAGAAATACATACAACAGCTAATTGCATGCCCACACCTTTGGGACATAACAGATGGGGTACCAATAGACAGGAACTGTGGATAGGTTAACAGGTCACGGGATTTGTAGATAGGCTTCTTGCTTCTCTCAAGGTGAGCGGCAGACTGAGAAACAATGAAGAAGCAAGGAGTTATGGGTACTCCACCCTTTTATGGTGAAGCACAGGACTGATAATGAGAGCACCTGTGGATGTTACATAGTTGTGCAGGAACCCAGGACCATGTAGAAATGGAATACCATGATAAGACAGTGCTGGGTTAGGTCTTCCTATAGCATTGGTGGTGTGAAACCTTACAACCCCGCTGGTGTCAGGAGGAAAAAAAGCATGGACACAATTTTCTAGGTAATGGGAATGATTTTCTAAATTGTTCCCAAATTTTAAATTTCTTTTCATCAGTGTGCACACGACTTACCCGATCTGTGCACACGCTGAAGGGACACAAACCTCGTGCAGGGCTGCAGCTCTCCTTGGCCAGCTGCAGGCATATGAAAGGAAAAGCCTGAAACCTGCCCTCTGCATATATTGGGAGAACGGCTCAACAGGCTACTGCACCTTGTAAGTAAGGAAGAGGTCTAAGGATCACATCCCAGTAGGGCCCTTTGTATTTTGTTTTCCTTTTTTTAACATCTTCCTATGCCTTATATACAGTATTTATAAGGCTTTATTATTATTATTATAAGCTTGTATTATGAATAATAGTAGCATTATAATAATATTATTATTAAATAAGTTTAACAAGCTTTGTTTTATTTACTTAATAAATTATAATGCTACTATTAAACATTATACAATCTTATATATTTATAATGCTGCAATTAGTATTATTATCATAAGGCATAGGAAGATGTTAAAAAAGTAGAATACAATGGCCCTGTTGGAAATCGATCATAAGACCTCTTTTCTACTGACACAGTGCATTAGTATGGTGTGCCACTAAGCCAACATATGAGGAGAGAAGGTTTCAGGTCTCTTATCATATGCCAGCATTTTCCTATACAATGCATCTTTAAATGTTTGCAGCGATTTTCCTATATAATGCATCTTTTACATGTGCACACCGGTTTTACCATACAATGCATCTTTTTCATGTAAACTACATTCAGCAAGCTAAGAGAACACCTGTGCTGCATTCCTTTCAATTGCCTTTTCATTTTGGGCAAGGACCTTTGACGTTTTTTTTTTGTTTTATTCGTCAATTAACACGTGGGTTGATTAGTAGGTAAATTTTTTCCATTAGAGACCATGTAGAAATTAGTACCGGGACCACAGGATCTGTTGGTTACAATAGCACAAATGATCTCTAGCGATCCACATGTTAAGTATAGGACGCGGTAAGTACAGTAAGCTTGTCCTACGAATCACAAATGAATACAAGCTAAGCGATTTTCACTGTTTGTAGCGAGAGGCAAACAATCTGCTGGTCCGGAGCTAGACTGAATTTACCTGGCGCTAACGCGAAAACATGGTGATGCTAGGGTTAGCTTACCACCAGGTGATAGTGCCCCTGGTGTTTAAGAGGCTTTCTGGGAAGTTACCACCCTACCTTCCCCCAGCAGGGCCCTCATTCTATAATCTTCGATCCAGGACCTGCACCTTACTTGCAGTGCCACAATACAAAAAGAAAGTAGGTTGATCCTCATTTTCCTACAGAGCACCACAAATATTGAATAACCTCCCAGACACCATCAAATATTTCCCCAGTCTAAAGTCACTTAAGAGATCTCTGTTAATATACCTCGAAACAGAATGCACCTGTAAGAGATCTCTGTGCCCGGACAGGGTCACATCTGTCAAATGACGCTTACTGCTGGACACCCGGTTTCTCCTCGTGACTCTCACACCTTTCTCCAGTACCTTAGCTGCAGCTTAAGGACAGGTGCATGTAGAGAGCCTTGCTAGCACCCCCAGAAATAAGTCGAAGCTGTAGACCTGGAGCCTGTCGGGTATATTACAGAAAGGAAAAATTTAAATGGATGCCTGTAGCCATTTTGTTTCTAAAGACAGTTTTTCTTTCTATTTTCTCTAGGTTTAGAAATGAACGAGATTTTTTTTTTTACAGAGTTCATTCCTGGGTGAGGTCTTTTATATTTTTTAAGAAGTGCCAGACATGAAGGAATCTAGAATGTTTTTGTGTGATAATGCTAGAGTTAAGTGCTAAGACGTGTCATAATTAAATTTATTGGTCTGTCTTAAGTTTTTAAAACAAAAGATATTTTGTCTTTTGGGTATAGGAATAAGAGTTAATATCTCTGTAATATAGATTTATATTCACAAAATATATGTTTATAATCAAGGTATATTTTATTATATTTACAGTAGGAAATATATACTCCAATAAATATTGTAGAACGTATATAATTGGTAAATAATAAAATTTACTAAAGAAAAGATTTTGTTGAGTTAACCAGAAAAGAATTCAGCTGATAGGACTCTGAGTAACCAAAAGGGAGTGAGGATATAAATCAGAGATGATAGGTAGAGACACAGTGTCTATACACTGGGAGAAGAGAAGGTCTTTGTGTAGATTGATCTTTTGACCCGAGATAAGAATATTAAAAAGAAATGGTGGAATTAATTAAGAAGTGCAATACTGCCCTCTAGAGGATAGTAAATATTATAATTGATATACCAATAATATTGCCAGTGACATCAAATTTACTATAATTGAAGTGGCAGTGTTGGTTGCAAGTCAGTCGGAGATTCCAGCATGCAGACTCACACCGCAATGCATTCAGATGTCCAGTACACATAGCAGATCCCAGGACATGAGGCAATCAAGATTCTCACCAAATTTCTGACTCTCACCAAATCTCTAACTCACATGCATTGATTATCTGATATCGATAATTTTCACACATTCCAAAAATATTACATCAGGAATTCCAAGGCAGACTTATCAAAATCCAAATTGGACAGGTAATGTATGAAATTAAGGAATTAATGTAATTATCTATATTTGTAGATATTCTTGCAACGTAGACTGAGATTTCTCAGATACTGTTAGATCCAGAATCTAAATATCTTTATTCTGCAGATAAAGATGTGAAGAAGTGGATATAAGGATTTATTCAAAAGAAATGTTGTAAGATTGATACCAATATATATTGAATTTGGAAATTACTGTGATTATAATTAATAAGCAAAGAATTATATAACTACAAAATAAAAAGCAAAAGATTAGAAGTTTAATTCTCGAGATTAGGGGAGGATTCACTAAATAAGTTTTATTACTTATCATTAAATTAGCTCATCTTTTGTTGATCCATGTAGCTTAGAGATATATATATATCTATAAGAGCTGGCTGGTTAAACATTGTTTGCTGGGAAATGCATATTGTATTAAGCAGAAATGTTTATTAACCATTTGTGTATTAGTTACTAACTGATAAAGTAAATGATATTAATCATATATGCCGTTACTAACAGGAGATACATATATTGTGAAGCTAGTTTTTATATGCTGATGGATTGTGGTTTATAAATTTTTGTTTATGATATGAGATTTGAAACTTTTTTTGTATACGTAAAAAATATACATATATTTTTATCCGATTATTGATTATTGTATTTTTCAAAGCAAAACACAGACAATTAAAAGAATTCCGGAGAATTTCTAAGAAATATAAACGATTGATATTTGTGTCTCGTATGGATTTCTTATGAAATAATAATCCCTGATATATTGGAGGCAACTGCCGAGATAGGTCCAGTAAATCCAATATAGACAGATTGGAGGCTTGGCTGATAAATCCAATATATAACGTGTTGTATTCACGTGCAGAGATTATATCCGACAAGCCTTTCAATGGCACAGCGGGCAGAAGGTCCCTGCTACCCCAAATCATGAGCCGTGACTTCAAGCTTGGTCAGAATAGAACTGATTTAATAAAAATGAAAAGCACAGATTTTTATGGGGATAGACAAGGGTAATTTACATATAAAAGAATCACAGCCTCTTCTAGGAGGACCTAATCACACTGATAGAATGAAAAATCTAATTACAGTAGGAAGACAGTACAGTAAACATTACATAACATTTTTTAACCAAAGACAATGGGTGACAGCAGATTACAGCCTATTCAAATACACAGATATCATTGTAGAAACTCCATTCTGTCTCCAGCCATTTAAACACATATTTTTCCAGAGGGAAACAGTCACTGTCTGGAGAGAAATCAAACATTTAACTCAGCTGGGCTAATATTAAAAAGTAGCCCATAATAGTTCCAGACGCGCGGGTACAAAAGCTGCGTTCGTCAGAACATGGTCTCCCTCTAACTCTCGTGCTGCCAATCACTCCCACAAATCCCATTCCCACCTTCTCTTTCTCACCCTCCTGCTGTTACTCTATTCAGGTGACATATCCCCTAACCCTGGCCCCACAACACATCCAATACTTCCCTCTCATCCTATCTCCATCGCACATAAATCACCTCCCTGCAAGCCCAGCAATCTCATTCCCATAATCCCTCAGCGCCTGTCCTCTTTCTCCTGCGCCCTCTGGAACGCTCGCTCTGTGTGCAACAAACTCACAGCCGTCCATGACCTCTTCCTTTCAAACTCCTTCAACCTCCTAGCTTTAACTGAAACCTGGCTAACTCCCTCTGACACGGCCTCCGTTGCTGCTCTCTCACATGGCGGTCTACACTTGAGCCATACCCCCAGACAGGGTGAGAGAAATGGTGGCGGGGTCGGAATCCTGCTCTCTCCCACCTGCACCTACCAGCATCTCCCTCCACCCCATCCCTCTCCTTCTCCTCCTTCGAGACACACTGCATCCGCCTGTTTTCTCCTCTGGCTCTCAGGGTGGCAGTCATTCTACCGCCCACCAGGACCAACCTCCCAGTTCTTTGACCACTTTGCTACCTGGCTTTCTCACTTCCTGTCTTCTAATCTTCCATGCCTAATTCTCGGGGACTTCAACATTCCCATTGATGATCCTTCCGCCCCTGCTGCCTCCAAACTTCTTTCACTCACGTCCTCCCTTAGACTCACACAATCCTCCCTCCTCCCTACCCACCGCGATGGTCACGCTATTGACCTTGTCTTTTCCAACCTCTGCTCCATTTCTGAGTTCAACTGTCGCCCTTTCCCCATCTCTGACCACCACCTTCCACCACCTTCTCTCTTTCAACCTATCTGGACTTCCTAAACACCCTGCTCCCCCACCCCGCACACACACTCGCAGAAATCTACATGCTGTGGACCCCCATCAATTCAACAACCTACTTCACCACCTCCCTCATACCTCATCCTTCACCTGCCCTGATGCTGCCACTAATCACTACAACACTACTCTTATCTCTGCTCTAGACACTCTTGCTCCTCTTCGACTCTGTAAGGCCCCACGCCGCCAGCTTCAGCCCTGGCACACCCTCCAGACACGCTACCTGCAAAGATGCTCCCACACTGCAGAGCGTGCCTGGAGGAAATCCCGCTCTGAAGCTGATTTTGTTCACTTCAAGTTTATTCTCCGGTCATACACCTCTGCCCTCCACTTGGCCAAACAATCCTTCTTCTCATCTCTTATATCTACGCTGTCCTCCAACCCTAAACGGCTCTGGTCCACCTTCAACACCCTCCTCTACGCACCTGCACCTCCCCCCACAGCTGCCTTCAGCTCTCAAGACCTGGCAGACTACTTCCTCAGTAAAACTCTAACTATCAGAAGCAACATCCCAACACAAGATAGTTATCTGCCACCTCCACTCCCGGAGGTCCCCTCTGCCACCCTCTGCCGCTTCCTCCCAGCCACTGAGGAGGAAGACAATTCCTTATTGTCCTCCTCACATCTCACCACGTGCCCGCTCGACCCCATTCCCTCACATCTAATTCCTCCCCTCTCCTCCTCCCTCACCCCTGCTCTCACACACATCTTCAACCTATCTCTCTCCACTGGCTCCTTTCCATCCGCCTTCAAACACGCGCTAGTTACCCCTTTACTAAAGAAACCATCCCTCGATCCCAACTCTCCATCCAACTACCGCCCTGTATCCCTGCTTCCCTTCACATCAAAGCTCTTAGAAAAACTAGTCTTCAACCGCCTCTCCCTCTTCCTGTCCTCCAATTCCCTACTTGACCCCCTGCAATCTGGCTTCCGTCCCCTACACTCAACTGAAACTGCCCTCACCAAAGTCACCAACGACCTCCTAACTGCTAAAAAACACGGCCACTATTCTATTCTCATCCTGCTTGACCTCTCGGCTGCTTTTGACACTGTTGACCACCCCCTCCTTCTACAGACCCTCAACTCTCTGGGTCTCGGTGACACTGCACTCGCTTGGGTCGAATCCTATTTATCCAACAGGTCCTTCTGTGTGTCTTTGCTGGTAACTCCTCCTCCTCATTGCCTCTATCTGTTTGTACCTCAAGGCTCTGTCCTTGGTCCTCTGCTCTTTTCCATCTACACCTCCTCCCTGGGCAAAATCATCAACAGCTTTGGCTTCAATTACCACCTCTACGCTGATGACACTCAGATCTACCTCTCTACCCTGATCTCTCTCCCCCTGTCCTTTCAAAAGTCAGTGACTGTTTATCTGGCATCTCCTCCTGGATGGCCTCCCACCACCTAAAGATCAACATGTCAAAGACTGAACTCCTACTTATTCCTCCCTCCAATGCCTCCCCACCTCCTGACTTCTCTATCACGGTGGAGGGTATCACCATCTCCCCATCAAACCAAGTTCGCTGTCTTGGAGTTACACTTGACTCTGCTCTTTCCTTCATCCCCCACATCAAGTCTCTTTCCTCCTCCTGCCGATACCAACTGCGTAATATTTCCAGAATTCGGCCATTTCTTACCGCTGTCACCACAAAACAACTCATACACGCCCTGGTAATCTCCCGACTCGACTATTGCAATAATCTCTTATCTGGCCTCCCTCTGTCCCGCCTCTCCCCCTACAATCCATCCTGAACGCCTCCGCCAGGCTAATTCACCTCACCCGCCGCTCTGTCTCTGCCACTCCCCTCTGCGAGTCCCTTCACTGGCTCCCCATCCACTGCAGAATTAAGTTCAAAATCCTTATCCTTACCTACAAAACCCTCACTAACTCAGCTCCCCACTACCTGTCCTCACTAATCACCAAATACACCCCAGCCCGCTCCCTAAGGTCAAACAGTGACCTGCGCCTAGCTTCTCCCGCATCACCTCTTCCCATGATAGACTGCAGGATTTCTCACGCGCAGCCCCCACTCTCTGGAACGCTCTCCCTCGTACAGTCAGACTTTCCCTAACTTCTCTTCCTTCAAACGCTCCCTTTAAACGTTCCTATTTAGGGAAGCCTACCACCCAACTCACTGACGCAACCATCAATCACTCTCACCTTACAGTCCTCTCCTCCTGTTTCTAAACCCCAACCCTCCCAGATTGTGAGTTCCTACGGGAATAGGGCCTCATCTCCTCCTGTACTGTTTGTCAAATGTTGTTCAATGTATTGTAACCCTGTCTATACTGTGCTTATTGTACAGCGCTGCGGAATATGCTGGCGCTTAAAATAAAGAATATTAATAATAATAATAATAATAATAATTCGTCTGGTTCAGTGGACCCGGCGACCGCAGATATACTTCGTACCATGTGCCGTCCGTCTGATGGTTACAGGAGATGGCTAATAGGGATGAGCCAAACACTCCCGTGTTCGATTCACATTCGAACTCGAACAATTTCAAAAGTTCGAGTTCGAAAGCGAACGCGAACCAAACTCAATGCAAGTCAATGGGACTCAAAAGTTCGGTTTTTAGAGTGCCCTGCAAGAGGGCATATTTGCAAGATATTTGCCATAAAAGGTGTATGGGGGTCCGGGTAGTGCCCTGGGGGACAGGAAACAAGGACAAAAAGTAAAAATAAAAGTTTTTAAAGGGACAGTGAGTTTTCCATGAAATAAGGGTTAAAAATAAAAACGTATCGTGCCTAGGAGGTCCCCATAACCTGCCCGTGAAGGGGCGGATTTGTAGGATGTATAGAAACATTTAAAAACAAAAAAATGACGTTTCAAATGACGGTAAACGGTTTTCCTTCAATCTATTCATAAACAACTGCTTGGGGCGGCAGTCTGTATTAAAAGAGGAGACCTTTTAGGACACGCAGAACAAGTTTAGGATTTTTTTGGCTAAATTATGGTGAAATTTATGCAGGCTTTGGATGAAAGTAACAATAGGTGCTTTAAAATTGGGTCTTTAGTGTCGGCAACAGTGCCGTCACACCGTAACCCCTCTGGTGGTATTGTGGAGAATGCAGGGTTGCACCCTGCGTTCCAAAAAATTAAAATGATATAAATCTGGTACAGGCATCAGTGCACCCAAATATTGTGCCTTTGGTGGCAGCAAGTGCCTTCACACCGTAACCCCTTTGTGGTATTGTGGAAGAGTTCAGTGGTGGAGGTTTTGTGAATGCAGAAGATATCCCCGATCTATTCCGTTACGTCAGCATCAGGGGATTGATAGCTGCTAATCCAGGACGAATTCATTTTTATAAATGTCAGCCGGTCTACAGAGTCGGTGGACAGACGCACTCTTTTCTCTGTGACAAAAACAGTCAAGCGGCCCCGGCCTTCACCACTATTCCTCTGATCATCTGCAGCCTCAGAAGCACCAGTGTCATCACTTGGTAACCTACCAGTGCCTGGAAAGGTGTTACACAAGTGTCGCTTTAGAGCGTACTCAAGTTGTTTCATCCTGTGCTCCCTCTGTGTGGGCAGGAAGAGCTCTGCAACTTTACCCTTGTATCGTGGATCAAGAAGGCTTGCCAACCAGTAATGATCCTCTAGTTGATAGCACGAATCCTGGGGTCCTTTACCAGACTTTGCAGGATAAGGGAGCCCATGCAGCGTAGGTTGGAGGTGGCATTAGCTTCTGAGTCTTCCTGGTCAATGAGGAGGATGACCCCATCGTGTCCTCCTCCCAGCCACGTACTAGTCCTTGAGTTTCTGGGCACACAAAACCCTCCCTTGAGGAATCCCCACCTTCAATGCCCCCACTACTTAAATATTCCTCCTCATCCTCCTCCTGTCTGATCTGAGGAGGACCCGCTGGAATGCTGTCTGCGGAAAGACTGGGGCCTTGAGAGCTAGGGAAGCCTCCTCTTCCCTCCGCCTCTAGAGCCACATCTATAATTCCCACAGAGTGTGCTCCAGCAGGAACACTAAAGGAATTGTGTCAATGATGCATGCACTGTCCCTGCTCACCATCTTCTTGCCTCCTCAAATGGTGACAGTACAGTGCATGCATCCTTGATCATCAGCCACTGCGGGGGGGAACCAAGTTGACCTGAACCTGTCCTTGTGCCATACTCACACAGGTACTCGTTGATGGCCCTCTGCTGCTTGTGCAGACACTGCAGCATTGCTAATGTCAAGTTCCACCTGGTGGGCATGTCACAGATCAGACGGTTTGTGGGAAAGGGGAATCCTCTTTGAATTTCTGCCAGGTGAACACTTGCTAGGAATGACTGTCTGAAGTGGCTGCAGACGTTTCTGGCCTGGCTGAGAAGCTCTGCCAGCCCTGGGTACCTGGTTAGGAAACGCTGTACCACCAGATTTAGGACGTGTGCTAGGCATGGTACATGCGTCAACTTACCCAGGCGTAGGACGGAGAGAAGGTTGCTGCCATTATCACAGATGACCATTCCCAACTCAAGCTGGCGTGGTGTTAACCATCTCTGCACCTGCCCCTGCAGAGCTGACAGAATTTCTTCTTTAGGGTGCTTCTGTCCCCTAAACAAACCAGCTCAAGCACAGTATGGCATCTTTTTGCTTGAGCCATTGCGTAGCCCCTGTCACGCGTCGGTTTAACTGCCACTTCACCAGAGACAGAGAAGGAGGAGGAGGAAGAGGGAGAGGTGGTGGTGGAGCAGACCTCATACAAGCAGCTTTCTGGAGGCGTGGTGGATGAACAAGCTCCAGCACAGAGCCCCGTCTTGGATCCCTCCCAGCTGCAATCAAAGTTACCCAGTGTGCCGTGAAGGAAATGTAACGGCCCTGTCCATGCTTGCTGGACCATGTGTCTAAAGTCACATGCACCTTGCTGCTGACTGCCTTTCCCAATGACTCCATAACATTGTCTTCCACGTGCTGGTATAGTGCTGGAATGGCCTTCCGTGAAAAGTAATGGCGTTTTGGAACCTGCCACTGTGGTACAGCACATTCAGCAAATTCACAGAAGGAAGCAGAGTCCACCAGCTGGAAAGGCAGCAGCTGTAATGCGAGTAATTTTGCTAAACTGGCATTTAGACGCTGTGCTTGGGGATGGTTGGGACTATATTTTTTCTTACGCTGCAGCAGCTGGGGTAACGTAATCTGACTGCGTAAATCTTCAGCTGATGGGATGCTGTCACATTGTGAGGCATTGACCTGGTACATCCATTACTGTAGCATCATCCCTGTTAGTGGAGGTTGGAGTCAATGACATGGCAGGACATATAGTGGGGGTAGAGACAGGTGAGGAGGACCTACGCAAAGTTTTGCACCAACAGGATGCGTGGCAGGTGGTCATATGTCGCCTCAAGCACGTGGTACCCAAGCGTCCGGTGTCTTTCCCATGCTTGAGCCTCATCTGACATAGATTACAAATAGCAACGGTGCGGTCTGCTGCACATTTCTTAAAGAACTCCCAGACAGCAGAGTTCCTGGATGTCTGCTTTGAGACAACAGCGCTCTGCACCTGAGCAGCTCTGACATCTAATGCCTCGGACTGGCTAGTGCTACGGTTGGTCATAGAGGATGTTGTGCCTCGTGTTTGTTGTGCCTCCTCCTCCTCCTCACTTGACTCCTCTGTTCGATCAGGCACCCAGGTGGAGTCAGTGACCTCATCATCATTGTCATCACCCCCTATCTCCTCATCATTGGAGCCAACTTGGCAGTATGCTGCAGCTGCTGGGGCAACATAAGTGCCAGTTATTTGTGTGTCACCACTGGCACCCCCAACCTCTAGGTTGATTATACTCCCTTCCTCAACCTCAGAGATTGAATCAGAGCACTGTAGTTGCTGCGCATCCTCAAGCAGCATGTCACTGTCATTGTAGTCAAACAATTCAGCTGACTCCGTGTGTGATAGCGAGGCTACGGCAGGAGTAGCTGTGGACATGGAGGCTGCATTAGATGCTTTGGCAGCTGAGGTGGACTGTAAAGCAATACAAGCCTGACTGGCAGAGGACTGGGAGGATGAGGATGGCCTGGTTAGCCAATCCACCAAATCCTATGTATGTTGCTGCTGCTTAAGACGGCCAGCACCAGTTTGAAAGGACAAGCGTGCCCCTGCAGAGGATGCACCACGTCCACGACAACCAGAGGCACAGCCTCCCGACACAGAGGCTGCTTGCCCTCTTATCTATGCCTGGGAGCGTCTGCCTGTTTTTTTTGGTCTTTCTGACATGGTGAGTGATATATAGATTAAAGATATACAGAAATCTGATTCAACTCTGTTATAAAAATTGGAGATATGCTGCAGAACTCTGATTCAACTCTGGTATAAAGATTAAAGATTTCCAGAACTCTGGTATAACTCAGTGAGACACCCTGATAGCTGGCAGCCAGTGACAAGACACAGATTACAATTCCCAGAAACCTCCTATAAATCAGTGAGACCCCCTGATGGGTGGCAGTGACAAGAAACAAATTACATTTCCAAGAAACCACCTACAAGTCAGTGAGACCCCCTGATAGGACCCCCTGATAGCTGGCAACAGTGACAAGACACAGATTACAATTCGCAGAAATCTGCTAGAAGTATGTGGGACCCACTGATAGCTGGCAGTGAGAAGACACAGATTACAATTCCCAGAAAGCGGAAGAGGCCTTGTTTAGGCGAAACGCGTCCTGGATTTCCCCTATATTTTTTAACTGTATTGTAATCTTAAATAAATCCCTTTAAACCCCTGTATTCTGCTGTCTGTGGTTTTACTCCCGGAGAAAGGAAGGAACACCAGCGGTAGCCACACATCTACCCTCGGATGACCAGCCCAGAGAACCGGGAGACCACGAGGAACCTTGTTACAACACAGGAGGGATTTAAAGAAGGGACCCAGTCACCTCTATGGACTGGCGCGGCACTGAAGTCTGAGCCTGACATTTCCTAATAGGCTCTAGACCACGTGAGTTCAATCCACCTTTTCTTTGAACAAATAAGTTTTATCATACAGTGTTGCACTATGTATGCCTTTTCTCTGTCTTGCATATGATAAGAACGGAAGAAAAGGAAGAAACGGAGACACATCTGTTTTTGACACTGCATTCAAAGACTGCGTTACCTAGTCCAGCCACTAGATAACAGCAAACTATTAAAGAAATTTTGGATATCACTCAGACAAAAAGGTGTTCCATGCAGTATCACTTTTAACCACCAGATGGTGACTTTATACTATCGCCACTCTATGCTATCGCCACTGCTCCCCCATATATTGTGTTTTTCACCAATATACCCGAATCCCATATTTTTTCTGATTACGGGGAAGAATCACTGATATTGAAAAACGCGGAGCACTACTCAATTTACCATCATCATCTCCCCCTTAATTATTCCCCTGTAATCTTTTAAGTAAAGAGCAGGGCCTTCCCTTCTTTTTGAAAGAGAAATATTAACAAACCTGAGAATATCACATTCCACCAAACGTGAGACACCCCCCTATAGGAAGTGCACTTTACAAAGCGCAAAACATAAATTCACAGGTAGCGCTAAACACAGATACACCACCATCTTCTCTGACATTTTTGGCAGGTGTGTAACACTGCCTTTCTATCTGAGTCAAGCAGCAACCTGTACCACACCAGACAGCGCCACAAAAAGGATTATTCCTTGCGAATTTACCCACTAATTCCCAGAAACCTCCTATAAATCAGTGAGACCCCCTGATGGGTGGCAGTGAGAACACACAGATTAGAACAATTCCCAGATATTTTGTAGAAATTAAACCCCCACAATTGCTGGTGGCAGTGAGAACACAAAGATTAGAACAATTCTCAGATATTTTGTAGAAATGAGACCCCCACAATTGCTGGTGGCAGTGAGAACACAGAGATTAGAACAATTCCCAAATATTTTGTATAAATGACTGACC
Source organism: Leptobrachium leishanense (assembly GCA_009667805.1). Classification (NCBI taxonomy): domain Eukaryota; kingdom Metazoa; phylum Chordata; class Amphibia; order Anura; family Megophryidae; genus Leptobrachium; species Leptobrachium leishanense. The sequence continues at coordinate 26,292 of RXON01003639.1, forward strand.
CCCAAAACTGCTGGTGGCAGTGAGAACACAAAGATTAGAACAATTCCTAAATATTTTGCAGAAATGAGACCTCCAAAATAGTTGGTGGCAGTGAGAACACAAAGATTAGAACAATTCTCAGATATTTTGTAGAAATGAGACCCCCCCAATAGCTGCTGGCAGACTGGCAGTGAGAACACACACTAACAATCTCCTCTCAAGAAAAACGTGCTGAAGGCTGTGTGAAGCCTTATATAGTGTTCTGCGGGACTTAGCTCTGTGAGCCCACGATTGGGCAAAATTTGCCCAATCAGGACTGTGAGCCGTGATTGGCATAGTCTTGAACCTGTCTTGCACCTGATCTATGGTCAGGTGCAAGGCTGTAGCCAATTACAAGCTTCAGGCCAGTGGAAAAGTGCATTGTGGTCCATTGTGGTGCATTGTGGGCGAACATGCGGCGAACACGCGGAAATGTTCGTAGTTCGCGAACATGCGAACAGGCGATGTTCGAATCGAACTCCGAACCGATCGAACCGAACAGCTCATCCCTAATGGCAAACAGCCCCAAAATCTCCCGATTAACTGCTGGGCCGTAGTCTGTAGGCAGGAGGAAAGCCCACAGCCCCCTCCAAGTCGCACAGTGACAGTGTGTTCTGTCTGACAGTGTGTTCTGTCACAGCACCTGTAAACATGTGAGTATATTTCCTAAGTATTGATTTTCTGTGTTAATAATGTATATTTGTGATTTGTTTTTAATATCTTGCATTTACTACGTTGTATTTCTGTACCCTACTGTAAAAATGCAATGTTCTTGAGCCCAGGACATACTTGAAAACTAGAGAAATCTGAATGTATTCTTCCTGGTAAAATACTTTATAAATAAATTATACATAGATACATATAGGCACAACTCATTTGGCATTGATAATGAATGGTTTACCAACACATACTTGTTAATGTATTTCATAGACTCCTGATAGATACAGGGATTTTCCTTCTCCATATGAGTCAGTCGAGTATAATCATTGGGGTAAATATACGTCAAGCGAACCTGGTGATAAAGTGCAAAATTCTTACTTCACAAATATTTGATAGGTTATAACTTCCCCCGCAACACACTCTTGTTAGCCAGTGTATCAGTATTTCTGCTACTATTGTACATCTATCATATTGTACCTTCTGCTTATTTTATGTGCCCATATTTCAGCCAATCACTTACAAACTGCAGCCCCTGGTAGCGCTGTAGTGTGTATCCTTCCACCAAGTAGCTGGGGTTGTAGGGGCATGAAGGCAAGACAGTTTGTAGTCGTCTCATATCTAAAAGAGGAACTGGAACACAGAGGGTGAAACATGAGACTTCACAAAGGCAGAACTATCAGGGTTAATCAGAGAAAGGTGAAAACCAGGATAATTGGCAGGAGAAGAGAACAATCTAGAACAAATAATTGTTTTGGAAAGATATTTTGACCTAGAATTTTCACTTCTCCAGTCATTCTCCGGAGTTTCACCTTTCTTTGATTATGAATATGAATATGTCTCTTATGACACCTAAAATTAAATACTATTAAATCACGCATCAGGAATATTTGATCTGCCTTGTTTTCTGTTTTATTGAAAGCGTTGTTTATTAAACTGTGAATTTGTGGAGAGTTGCATGAAAATTGTGAATTTGAGACAAATATGGCTGAACTATAAGAATGGGTTGAAGAAAATTACCAATTCAGAAACTGTGGCATAAGACACTCAAACCTTAGTAAAGGAATGGAACTGAAGGGTTTAGACTTGAAATTTCACATGTGAATGAATACAGCAGAATAAATATCTATGTCTCAAAGCTTTCCTCTGCCACTGTATCGTAATGAGCAGGATTAGCAGTTGCTAAAGAATTTAGCCAGATTCTGTTCATTTATAAATATACCATTGCATACACTTCACAACTGCTACTAAACTGGATCATGGAATAAAAGTATAGTGCCAACATTATTATTTATTACCAAACAGTAAATATCTATACCTACATCACAATTTATAAAATTCTGTGTAGGAAAAAAATTGCACTTAAGGATTGCTATAACTATTGTGGATCAAGATGTGATATTTCTAAATTATAGTTAAACTCACCTTTATAAAAGTCATCCCTTGGGTCTGGTTTAAGCATGTCAGCATGGTGGAGATCAGGGCATGTTATAGGGTGACTTGCCTCAGTCAGAGGAATTTGGGATGCATCTCCCACAGGAACATGAGACTCTTCTAGAAGAAGGACCAGCAATGAATTAAAACAAACAAATAGCTGTGTGTGATTTAAATAAAAGAATATAAAGCAGAAAAATTTGTGGGACAAACAGAGGGTATCATGAGGATAATGAATGATAAAAAGCAATCACTGAATATAGAAAAATAATGTTAAGCAACAATTCATTATTCAATTGTTCACTGCACAGAAATGGTTTTGAAAATTTTAAAAAATGGATCAAAAAAGAATGAATGTTATGTGAGAAGTAAACGTAGTACATGAACAGCTATACGAAATAAAAAGTGATAGGAGGAATTATGTTTTTATAATGAGTGCATTGGAGATTAAAATAAGTGCCACCCAGAACAGCTTACAGACCTCTGAGGTGGTAAATTGAAATGTGAAAATTTTATTTTAAACTCTGATTATAGTCTGAAGAAAGATGAGAATGTAGTGCAATTATACAGAATCAGATCAATCAAAAGAAAGCATGATCAACTCAAGAGGAAGAGTTATAACATAACATAATGACACACTGTAAGTAGGAATGGTAAAAAAATGACTTCTGCAATGCAGGAGTTGTAGTTATTTGTTAAAGGCTCAGTGGACCTAGTTCACGGATGTGGGAAACTATTCCTGTTATTTTACACTGGAGCTTGTCTCAATGAACAACAGTGATATGGAAAATCTGGCAAGAAATCTGAATCAGCCTTTTAGTGGATGACATGACCCTCTTACCTGAGTAAAGTGACAGATATTGTGAGTCTATCAGAGAAAAGCGAGCTCCTACTTCTTCAAGGCGCCACTAAAAGAGGGAAACATGAAAAGATGTGAATGTATGTAGAATACATATATGAAAGAATACAGAAACAAATAATTTTTTTCAAGTTTTAATTAACCTCAGTTAATTTGGATATATGTTGTGATAATTAACAAAAATAACAATGAATAACTACACACACAAAGATATGGTGTAGGCTTACCTCTGTTTGGCCCGAGCATGTAATAATAGCGTGAAATACTGTATCTCGTATGTGAAGTGGCAATAAGGTTCCGTTGGAATGAGACCGAAATGCTTAGTGCTCAAATTATAGAATATATGATACCATACATAGACATAAAAATGCTTATCAGGAGAGAGGTGATTATAATCATCACAGTGGTCTAGGGTAAGACCACTAACAAATAAATAGAGGATACAGCTTACACTGTTGCAGATAAATGTGCAAATTCAGGAAACTATTAAACATATATTTAGAAAATGCAATAGAATAAAAGACAAGGAGCTAGAGATTAGGCCCTCTAGTGGTGAAAAGTGCATGGTGCAGACCAGGTCTGCAAACGGTTAATGCTACAGAAAAACAAATTGCACTGCTGGGAAGGGGAGAGTCTATGTTGCCGGATCGCGATTCAAACCCGGAGGTGGCGGTTATAGATTTTTCCGGGATTAAATTTTGAAAATGTGTGTTTTTTCAATTTTTTCATCATATTTCATATTTTTTATAGTAAATTATAGGATATGATGGAAATATTGGTATCTTTAGAAATTCCATTTAATGGCGATAAAAACGGAATATAATATGTGTGGGTTGCATAAACGAGTAAACGAGTGGGTTGAATGCGTGCACAACAGACGGACGTACTGACGGAAGATACTGTAGACACCACACAATCCATTTTCCTTGACGGACATAGAAAAAAGAAAAAAAGATGGAATTATGGGAAACAAAATTAATATGAAAAATGATACAAATTGGAAAATGATATGAAAAGCCATTTTATGCGTCAAGGTGCTGGACGTTGCAAATGCGGTCGTCTGACTCCGTGTCATCACACACACAGAACGCTATGCGAACGTGGCGCACTCTACACATCCGTCCTAGAGGTTTGTTCTTGCCTAAATTGCATCCGTTGCCATCTGCATGGTGCGTGCACACTTCGGTGCGCACGTACTTCGTGTTTGGGTGTCTATTGATCATGATTCTATGCTATGACGGACGTTAAACTTTGCGGCGACACGGATGTGATCACTGTGTTCGTCTGACGAGGGCCTTAGAAAAATTTAGAAGATTTGACCTAAACACAAACAGCGCAGAAACGTAAAAACAGCAGTGGCCACTTTCGTACGGACTTTTGTAAAACCGCCTGTTACTAAGGGGTTAAATCAAAGAACATAGAATGTAAGACATAAAAAGGTCATCAGTGGAACAAGGGTGATTGGGATCATCACATTGGTCTTGAGCTGGTGTGAGCTGGGAAATAGGTAGCGCAGTGGTGTATTTAGGTTTTGTGCTGCCCTAGGCCTGACCAAAATCGTGCACCCCCTAATTTAAATATGACACACCCCTTCCTGTAAAGGTCACACCTCTTCCTGGTTAAACCCCACCCTTCATATTTAGGCTCCACCTTTTCCTTTTAGAGCTCCGCCTTTGCCTCTCTTTATATTAAAAGTGGGCACCAAGTGCCTACTTGTATATTTTGTATACCGTTTCAAATGTTGAGATAATCAAATAAAATTATGAAATGTTTAAATTCAAACATTTTAACAAAGATCAGCCATGCATGTCAAGTATACTGGATCACAGCCACTCTTAGGCTAGGGTCAGACGAAAGCATTTTTACACGCGAACGTAAAAAAGTGCGTCCGAACGCATTGATGTATTTTTTCACGGATTATGCAAAAACGGTCATACGATGCGCATGTTCGTGCGTGATGTTTTACGAATCCAAACCAGGAAACTTTTTGCGTCTGGACGTTATGTTGGCCGGACGCGAGCAGTGTCTGACGTCTCCAAATCACACACACACACCGCTAGCGGGCGCAGCGCACTCTGTACATCCGTACTAGCGGTTCTGCGTTCTCGAAAAAATGCGTTCATTTTCCACTTGCGTTGCGCGGCCGGACTTTCGTGCGACCGTACTTCGTATATTGGCTGTCATTGCCCGTCATTTGCTGCTAGTGCGGCCGTGATTAAGTGCGCCAGAACGCACGTTAAAAATGCGCTGGTCTGACCCCAGCCTTAATTGGAAGAACAATAAAATCCACAGAAACGTGCATTGTGTATGAGCGTATCAGAGCTCCACAGCAATAGAACTCACAGAAATGTGCAGTGTGTATGAGCGTATAAGAGATGCACAGCAATAAAACCCATAGAAACGTGCGCTGTGTATGAGCGTATCAGAGCTCCACAGCAATATAACCCACAGAAATGTGCAGTGTGTATGAGCGTATAAGAGCTGCACAGCAATAAGATCCACAAAAAGTGCACTGTGTACGAGCGTATAAGAGCTGCTCAGCAATAAAACCCACAGAAAGGTGCACTGTGTATGAGCATATCACAGAGCTGCATAGCAATAAAACCCACAGAAACATGCGCTGTGTATGAGCATATCACAGAGCTGCACAGCAATAAAACTCACGCTCATACACACCGCACATTACTGAGTTTTATTGCTGTGGAGCTCAGTGATACGCTCATGCACACCGCACATTACTGTATCACTGAGCTCCACAGAAATAAAACTCACAGTAATGTGCGGTGTGTATGAGCGTATCACTGAGCTCCACAGCAACAAAACTCACAGTAATGTGCAGTGTGTATGAGCATAGCTCAGCTGCACAGCAATAAAACTCAAACTCATTTCATTTAAACTCTTTCCAATTCATAGCCCCCCTCCTTTCATTTCATTTAACCCCCACCTCTTTCATTTAACCCTCCCCACCTCTTTCATTTAATTTAATCCCCCACCTCTTTCATTTAACCCCCACCTCTTTCATATCACCCCCACACCTATTTCGTTTCACCCCCCTCTTTAATTTCACCCACCACCTTTCATGTCACTCCCCACACCCATTTCATTTCACCCCCACCTCTTTTATTTCACCCCCCTCTTTAATTTCACCCACCACCTTGCATATCACCCCCCCACACCTATTTCATTTCACCCCCACCTCTTTCATTTCACCCCCACACCTATTTCGTTTAAACCCCCCCACCTCTTTCATTTCATTTAACCCCCCTCACGTAAGTCCCCTCTTTCAATTGCTTTACCTGGGAGCTGGCGGCTGGGCTGGGAGCTGACGGCATGGCTGGCGGCTGGGTGCTGGCGGCATGGCTGGTGGCTGGGTGCTGGTGGCATGGCTGGGAGCTGGTGGCATGGCTGGAGGCGGAGTCACCCCTCCTTCCCGGAATTGGCAGGTGGAGCGGGCGCATGGGAGGAAGTGATGCCATATGACCGCTTTCACTCGGCAGCCGTATTCATGGCTGCGGGCGGCAGCTCTCATGTCCGGCGGGTCCCATGATTGGGCGGCGGGTCCCACTGAGCAGCGGGGCGGCGGATCCTACCGAGCAGTGGGCCGCCGCCCTCTGTAAATTGCCGCCCTAGGCTTAGGCCTTGTCGGCCTAGGCCGAGATACAGCGCTGAGGTAGCAGGTGCAATTGCTCTCTGGGGTGAGCACTCTTGAAAGGTTCAGAGACCAAGCCAGTGACTTGCCTTCAAACGGTGGTACATTAATTGCTGCAACACACAGGTTATACATTGTGCTGTACAGTGCTCAAACAAACACTTCAAAAACAAAGAAAATTCCTAGGCGTGTCCCGGCACTAACTAAACATAAGATAGTCCTGACTACCAACCTGTGCAAACCTATTGTTTGTCAGGCTTCAGCAAACCAGCATGACCAACCTTGTGCTCCAGCAGATAGAGACTGTCTGCTCCTCAGGATCCAGAGCAATGTCTGTTTGCCTCACCTGCGCTTAATTGCCACTCAGGCCAAGTGCAAAACAAGGGGCTTACTAGAGGTTTCGGAAGGTGTAAGAGATGAATCTGGGTGACACATAAACCCCGGACAGGACCTTTCCTTGCTCTCTACATGATAACCTGTTACAAAGGCCACTAGCATAAAAATAGATGATGTTGTGTACACTGTTGCGAATAATTTTGCAGGTACAGAAAAGATTATAAATATACACAGTAAATACAATATAGTAAAAACAGTGGGTTAGCAATTAGGCCCTCTAGTGGTAGGAAAGTGCATGGTGCAATAGTTCACGTCTGCAACCTGAGCAAACTTCTGCAGACCAATTCTTACGTTATGCTACCACCTAGTGGCTAAAGTTTCAAAACGTCCTTCACTCCAAAATGCTGAATTCTATCCGCTGCAGTTATTGTTAAGCTCACAGAGAAGAAAGAAATATATATATATAACAGTCCAAGTAACCAGCACTCAAGCTCTGGCATCAAAAGTTTCAGATGCCGTGGTGCAAAAAATTCCCGAGGTACAATATATAACGAACAATGTTGGGAGCACTCAC
>RXON01003640.1:0-29745 GCA_009667805.1 Leptobrachium leishanense
ACCCAATAAAGAAAACCCCGATAAAGAATAATCCCAATAAACCCAATAAAGAATAAACCCAATAATGAATAATCCCAATAGAGATTAAACCCAATAAAGAATAAACCCAATAAAGAATAAACCTAATAAAGAATAATCCCAATAAAGAATAATCCCAATAAAGAATAATCCCAATAAACCGAATAAACCCAAGAATAATCCTAATAAACCCAAGAATATTCCTAATAAACCCAATAAAGAATAAACCCAATAAACCCAATAAACCCAATAAAGAATATTCCTAATAAACCCATTAAAGAATAAACCCAATAAAGAATAATCCCAATAAACCCATTAAAGAATAAACCCAATAAAGAATAAACCCAATAAACATACAAGAGAAAAACTAAACATATAACATATCAGCAATAGTGATGAGCCGAACACCCCGTGTTCGGTTCGCATTCGAACAAATTCAAAAGTTCGAGTTCGAACTCGAACATGAACCGAACTCAATGCAAGTCAATGGGACTCAAAAGTTAGATTTTTAGAGTGCCCTCCAAGATGGCATATATGCAAGATATTTGCCATAAAAGGTGTATGGGGGTCCGGGTAGTGCCCTGGGGGACAGGAAACAAGGACAAAAAGTAAAAAAAAAAAAACTTTTTAAAGGGACAGTGAGTTTTCCATGAAATAAAGGTTAAGAATAAAAACAAAAAATTCCTTCAAATATCATGCCTAGGAGGTCCCCATAACCTGCCCGTGAAGTGGCGGATTTCTATGATGTATAGAAACATTTAAAAACAAAAAAATGACATTTCAAGTGATGGTAAATGGTTTTCCTTTAATCTATTCATAAACAATTGCTTGGGGCGGCAGCCTGTATGAAAAGAGGAGAAGTTTTAGGACACGCAGAACAAGTTTAATGATTTTTTTGGCTAAATTATCGTGAAACTTATGTAGGCTTTAGATGAAAGTAACAATAGGTGCTTTAAAATTGGGCCTAGTGTCGGTAACAGTGCCGTCACACCGTAACCCCTCTGCGGTATTGTGGAAGAGTACAGGGTTGGACCCTGCGGTCCAATATTAAAATGATATGAATCTGGTATAGGCGTCAGTGTCACTGCACCCAAATATTGTGCCATTGGTGGCAGCAAGTGCCTTTACACCGTAACCCCTCTGAGGTATTGTGGAAGAGTGCAGTGGTGGAGGTTTTGGTAATGCAGAAGAGGTCCCCGATCTATTCAATTACATCAGCAGCTATATCAAAACTGGGTCAGCAATGTTTAGGCACTTGTACTGCGCTACTGTATATGGTGAGAATCAGCGCACACCAGTAGCAACAGGAAGAAAACAGAACAGGCAGGGAATACACAGAGAGAATAGTCGAATGGCAGGCAAAGTCGGAAACAGATCGGGTCCTCAGAACAAGCAGGGTCAGTAACAAGTATACAAACTGATTCGGTAAACTAGCGATGCAGGAATAAAGGCTGAGACACACTGAGCATGTAGCGACGCACAGCGTAGCAAAGCGAAGAGACGCAAACATTTTGCAGGCTTGACTTCACTCCGCTCCGCCTCGCAGCGTGTCTACACTGCATTACGTTTGCTTCTCACCGCACTGGACAGGAATCCACTAACTAAATTAAAATGTACACACAAAACCGTTTTATTTTCACAAAGCACATGTTATACAGGCAAAAAAAAGTTTCTACTCAATAAAATACATCAAAAATTACTGTTAATTTAATAGGAATAGTATAAAAATATAAAAAAATTTAATCTTTGATCATATATATTATAGGGACACGGAGCGCTGTGTATAGAGTAGGGATGCATTGATACCACACACAGACATATACGTATATATCAACACGCAGACCTATATATACGTATATATCAACACACAGATATATACCTACACCCACCCACAGACCTCAGACCATATATACACATACGCACATGGGGGGGTGGCATGTGGACAATCTCAACTAAATGCACCCCCTCCCATTTGGCTGATCCCTCCAGAAGAAATGTTGAACCCGACAGAGCAGAGAATATATATATTATTCTCTGCTCTATGGGGGGGGGCATTAGTTGCCAAAATGTGTGTGTAATACAGGTCTGGATATATATATTTATAAGAGTATGATATATATATATATATCTATATATATATATCATACATGCCCTTACCTTCCCCTATAAATTTGCTAAAAATATACACAAAAAAAACAAACCACTGCCTGAGACCCCACGCAGTCCACATGCCACCCCCCTCTACCTGGCTGAATGTATCTAATATATATAATTAAATACACTCAGCCAGGTAGAGAAAGAAAGAAAAAAAGTTTTATTTTATGTTCCCGGGGACATTTAAAAATGTCCTCGGATTAAATTTTTTATAGAAATGTGTCACCTTACCTTAGCCTGGTGGTTAGTGGGTGCTCCCTGCATCCTGCTTGAGGGGGGGTCTGCCATGGCCACTGGTGCAGTAGCTCCCTCCCTGCGCTGCCTGTCTCTGCCACATGCACCCGGGCGGCTAGCCCGCACAGTCGCAGCTCTGTCATCCAGCAGCCACATGCTCCTCAAGGGGATCCTTGGGAGGCCCTGGCAGGCTGCCCTCTACAGTGCCTGATTAGAGGGCCATGCGTGCCTGATGTTTTAGTAACAAGAATGTTTTATCCCATAGGCTTCAATGTTAAAAATATTCCCGTTTTAATTCAATATCTAATAAACCATTGCTTATAATATTCTGCAGTAAAGAGTCTCTTTATTTCTCGATTTTGTAGTATTTATTAAACATTTTTTATACTTTTTTCAAAAAAATAAAATTTTCGAACTTTTGGCAAATGTCCCAAAAAGTTTGAAGTTCGCGAACTGTCGAACGGCCGATGTTCGATGCGAACTCCGAACAGATCGAACCGAACAGCTCATCCCTAATCAGCAACATACACACAATAAGGACATGTCATTTTATGGAGGTTGTGGCTCTTTAAGGGGAGCGTGCAGGGGTCAAGTCAAACAGGAACCTGTGGGACAAAGTTCCTCCACTAGTTTTGTAAGGGGACTGAAGTTTCCATTTGGTCCACACACTCAGGGCCAGATTAAGGGTATCAAGGGCCTGGTGCTGAGGATTTCAGTGGGCCTTTTTATTGATATGGAGGCAATAATTGGTCCGCAGTGCTTTCCCGTTTAGAGAGTTGGGTGGTACAGTGTGTGTATGTCATACTATGCCAATGTCAGAGGGACTGGGAGACCAGACTGGTGACTCTGACGTGGTGTGCCATGAGGCATAGTGCAACTTGCAATGCGCCGGATCACAAGCCTCTTGATGGATTAGCGTGCGTGGCCCATATATCAGTCAAGCACTGCCTGATGACAGACTGACACTACTTGGGGCGGGGGGCCCCCAGACTAAATAGAACTTTGATATTGATATTAAATCTATAGCCAGGCTGAGTTTTGGGGAATCATTATTAACCCATACAGATTTCAGTCATTGGGGGGACCTTGCTCTATTTGGTTTGGGGGCCCCCCGTCCCAAGTAGTGTCAGTCTGTCATCAGGCAGTGCTTGACTGATATATGGGCCACGCACGCTAATCCAGCAAGAGGCTTGTGATCCGGCGCATTGCAAGTTGCACTATGCCTCATGGCACACCACGTCAGAGTCACCAGTCTGGTCTCCCAGTCCCTCTGACATTGGCATAGTATGACATACACACACTGTACCACCCGACTCTCTAAACGGGAAAGCACTGCGGACCAATTATTGCCTCCATATCAATAAAAAGGCCCACTGAAATCCTCAGCACCAGGCCCTTGATACCCTTAATCCGGCCCTGAGTGTGGTTACAAGAGAAGATGAAATAAAGAGTGTAACAGCAACTGGGCTTTACTGGTCTAAAGCTTGAGGACCAGACCCGAACCCATTACAGCGTCCGTCCCTTCTCTTCAGCCAAGCTGATCTGCAGCAGCTTTCCTTCTCACACAACCCTCAGCCAGAACTTGAGAAAGTGCTGCATAATTCTATGTATCTCTCCCTTAGCACCAGACACAGCTTAATGCAGGGAAGAAGAATATGCTTTAACCCTTTCGCTGCAGCAGATGCACTGAGTGCGTCCAGCTGCGCGGGGTCTTGGCTGCGGGGGATGAGCTGAGCGTGTCCTCCCATTGCAGCCGCGATCGGCCGGCATTCCGGCCAATCGCTGTGGCCACCTGGTGCAGGCTGGCATCTTGGATGTCAGCCCAGCCTCCGGGACCCCGGCCACGTGAATAGAGTTATTGCATTGGGCGCGATGACGTCTATTCCAGGCACACCTCACCCCCCGCCAGTGCAGGAAAGGTGCCTGAAGGGAAGGGGGGGTCCTTTGGACCTCCATCCCCATCAGTAAGGGGCAGCAAAAAAAGGCAGGCACCGCTTTGAAGGGCACAGCCTGCCTTTCCAAGCGGTGGCTGCCTTTAAACCCTTGGGTGCAGGATCGCAATGCGGCACCAACAGGCGCCGGATCGCGGTCCCTTCCCGGAGCTGGCCAACATCTTGAATGTCGGCCAAGCATCCAGGATCTCCCCCTGTCGACTGGCATCATCGCGCATGGCACAATGACATCAGTTCACGAGTTAACCCCTAGCTGCCACGGACGCCTATGGTGGAGATAGGGGGTTCCAATGAACCCCCTATCTCCCGATCCGTGACACTGGCAGCTAGTGGTTAATGTTTGGTATCATTGGAACAGCCAGAGCATGGCCTTTACAATGATTCCAAACATGACCATGTTAAATCTAAAGGAAAAATAATTAAAAATAAAAATAAAATAATAAATTTAAAAAATGGGTTTTTTTTTGTTTTGTTAATGCAGAAATATTGTTCCCATTTCAATTATAATGTGAACAATGATGCTGCACTAACAATTTTTTCTATGGGGCGTTTGCTAAAAATCACGTAATTTCCCCCAAAAAATATGTAACGAGTCCCCATTTCTATTTTTTTTAACAAGTGCACCCCATAGAAAATTTTAATGTAAACGCTTGCGTGATAAAATGTGAAAAAAATCACTTTACACGCTGTAGATGATTGAAAATTCTAATTTTATTGCATTTTTTGTTATAATATTCAGGCAGGACATGACGTATACATATAATAATGATATATTATGATTCTGCCAAATCTGCTGGAAAGAACAATTTATAATATGTCTGAGTCGTTTAATTAAACGTGGCTTCAAATCGTGTTTAACCATGATGAGCAAAAGCGGTAAAAATGAGCTCAGCACACAGGGGTGAAATGCCTCAGCAGTGAAAGGGTTAATGTGAAATGGGGCCAGCTATATGGGAAACAGGGAGGGGGAGGTAACATGATATAATCCGCAGAATACTTTGTCTACATGATGGGGGTGAATCAGAAGACGCAGAAACCTAATTAGTTAGACTAGATGGGATTAACAAACACACAGCATCAGATCAATATAAGGACAAACAGATAGGAGAACAATATGTCTACATTGTATCTCTAACACAAACTAACTCCTAAAATACAAACAGTTTTAAGATACTTCAAAACACAAGATAGTTTCAAACACGTTTAACTCATTAACTCTTAGGTGACACTTATGCCCATTGTCTTTGATAACTGGCTTTGCCAAATTGGTCCACGATCTCCTGGTAGGAGACCAGCATCCACAAGGGCGAGGGCGAGGGCGCAAAGGTAGTGGGAGCTTCGGTTACAAAGAGAATTAACATATTAATAAATAAGACTCCACGAACTTAGAGACTAGGTCATGACGGTTACGATGTTGCTAAAATAAGAGTGAGGGGTGCATCAAATGTGGTGGTGTTGCACAAAAATTATAAAAATCCCCAGATAGGGTGACCAGATCAGTGATGTTTAAAAGGGAAACATATAATATATTCATGCTGATGGGCAGTGCATGAAAAATGCCACCCTGACGCCGACATTTCGTTGCTCTCTCGTTCCCCGTACTTCCCTGCACTTCGGGAATCAAAGTTCCCCACCCTGCAGTGAATTCAGCATTCACCGCAGGGTCCCCAGAGTGCAGGGAATTGGCAGCTGAATGCTGCCACAATCCCATCGCTGCCAACCCCCCGAACATCTGCTGCAAACACACAGGAGGGCTGCTGATGAGCTGCCGAACACAGCGCAGTCCAGCTGCAGAAGAAAGCCCACAAGCCGCTGGATAGGGTAGAGAAAAAAAAAAGTTGAAAGTGCTAAAATTGAAACGCTGATTGCAAAAAACTACTGAATGAAAATGCCTGAAATTTACATATAAAATCCTATGAATGATAATAAAAAGGATATTACAGAAAAAAGAAAAAAACCGCAAAATGGAAAAAAATAATAGCTACTATATCAGCTGGATGGAGTAGAGGTAACATCACTGATCTATAACTGGAGACCCAGGTTGGAATCCTGGCCAGAGCACCTCTCCAGTAAGTGTCCTTGGGCGAGACACCTAACGGTACATACTTACCTACCACACAAATTGGCTGTGGATTCCGGTGGTAACATCTCTACCCTTGGCCCGAAGAGAATCAAATCAAGTCCCGTTCAGCACATCCCTCCAACACAACTGTGGAGAAGCAAGTCTCGACTTTACGAGAAGCGGATTCAACCTGACCACCAGGTCACTGCTCTACAATCATGGAGAACCGACTCAATCCCACTCAGAAGACGCCACCAGCGAGTGTCCTTGGGCAAAACACCTAACAATATGGATGCGTCTGCTTCACAAAATACTTGAACATCTCATAGAGTGTAAGTTCTTGGGAACAGGGACCCCGTGAATCAGAATGTATCATCCATGTGTGATTTCCAATGTATTAACCCCTGGTACACTGATGTTGTGAAGCGCTGCGGAATATGTGGCGCTATATCAATAAAGGATATAATGCCTGATATTATTATATTATTAGAAGGTGATTCTAAGTAACGGGTTTGGTTCAGTGTCTTTACAAAAGCTCAGATAATCCACACACATTGACACAACCTAAACTAAGCATCAATAACCTGTCAATATATAAAGAAACTGCTACATATAGGATTAGGTAATTAAATGTGATTGAGCCAATCATATGCTGTGTCATGGAGTCCATGCATGCTGCTGTGCGTCTCTGGGTACATAGATATTAACCCTCCGTCACTCTCTCTCCTCTCCGTGTCGTGCAGTGCTTGTTTATTTAGTGCGAGTTTCTGATGTTTAGTTTGAATGATATATTTTCCTAAACAAATCCCCGTCACTGTCGATGCAAATCCCCAGCGAATGGTTATTCAGATGCCGCAGGATTCTGTTACATTGTGAGACGAGTCATTTTCCTACAGAGCGAGTGAGTGGATCCAGGACGAGGTTACTCAGAAAGATGAATTATACAGATACTGACAATTCAGAAATTCAAGCGTCTGAGCTAAGAGTGAGAGTCATGAAACCAGAGAGATAAGAACAACACCATTTACCAAAACATAAACAAACGTATTCTTACTCTCAGTAAAACACACTTATCATAACAAGTTACCTAAATTAATTAATTTATTTTTATTTATAAAGGATTTTACCAGGAAGGATACATTGAGATTTCTCTCGTTTTCAAGTATGTCCTGGGTTCAAGAACATTGAATTGTTACAGTTACAGAAATACAAAGTAATACAATGCAAGATATTAACACAAAACAAATATACAGATTAACAGAAAATAAATATGTAGGAAATATAGTCACTATGTTACTTGTTTACAGGTGCATTCTGTATATAGTCACTGTGTTACATGTTTACAGGTGCATTCCTTATTGAGGTACACTATATTGCCAAAAGTATTCGCTCACCCATCCATATGCGAGTCAAGGCAGGTGAGCGAATACGTTTGGCAAAATAGTGTATGTTAATATGGAGCTCTTAAGGGACTTTAGACTGGGGGAAGATTTTATGGCATCTGGGAGGTTATTCCATAATTGTGGTGCTCTGTAGGAAAATGAGGATCGAGCCACTGTCTTTTTGTATTGTGGTATTGTAAGTAAGGTGCTGGTCCTGTATCGGAGGTTATAGGATGAGGGAGCTGCTGGGGGAAGCAGTCTATTCAGGTAGGGTGGCAGCTTCCCAGAAAAGCTCTTAAACACCAGGTTGGAAAGGTGAAGGGTGCGTTTAGTCTCCAGTGACGGCCAGTTTAGCTCTTTTAACATGTCACAATGGTAGGTCATGTAGTTACATTGTAGCACAAAGTGGCAGAATGAGTTATACAATGTAGTAAGTTTATGAAGGTGTGTTTGCGGGGCGGCTGCATACACTACATCTCCGTATTCAATGGCCGGCATAAGCATTTGTTGTACAATCTGCTTTGTTACCGCGGGGCTCAGGCAGGATTTGTTTCTGTACAGGGCACCTAGTTTGGGGTAAAGTTTAGATGAGAGTTTTTCGATGTGGGGGCCAAAGGATAGATTTGGGTCTAACCACATACCTAGATATTTGAGAGAAGTGCAGCAATTAATTATTGTATTTATTGTCCAAAACTGAAAAACCCCAAGCTGGAAGCCACGCGGCGACCAGGGGACAGGATCACTAAATTAAACAAAGTGTCTGTTATTCTATTAAATCAAGTATAAAGTGATAAAAATAATATAAAACAAAAAAATATTCGATTTCACAAATCTTCAAAGTGCAAAGTAAACAACCCGCAGCAAGTGGTGGAAAAACAACTTGAGATAAACAGTATTTTCCAGGAAAATCACATTCTTTTCATTATAACCAGACATAATATGTCATGACCAGGACGAGACACAGGCGCAGCATCCTCTAAACATGTCCTGAACTCCTGATCCAGCTCTCTGGCTTCTGCCTCTGTCACTGGCGCCGGCTCATTAGCTCTTTACATTCTGAGCTGTACCGTCCAGGGATTGAGGTGGAAGAACATGGTGTAATTATAGTCACAGCAGAGAAGGTATGTTTCATTTTCAATACACGCTGAGATCTGCTCTGATATATTTTATAACATCCCGATATGTTGGAAAAGCTTCTATAGTTTTAGTCCCATAATCCGAGTGATCGTCACCACGTGTCATAGAAGATGGTAACGTCTGGACTAAGACATCATTTACCAGTATT
Organism: Leptobrachium leishanense; assembly: GCA_009667805.1. Classification (NCBI taxonomy): domain Eukaryota; kingdom Metazoa; phylum Chordata; class Amphibia; order Anura; family Megophryidae; genus Leptobrachium; species Leptobrachium leishanense. The sequence continues at coordinate 9,088 of RXON01003640.1, forward strand.
TATGAGACATTTATTTTATTTATTTTATTTATAAAAGGATTTTACCAGGAAGGATACATTGAGATTTCTATCGTTTTCAAGTATGTCCTCGGTTCGAGAACATTGAATTGTTACAGAAATACAAAGTAGTAAAATGCAAGATATTAACACAAAACCAAATATACAGATTAACAGAAAATAAATATGGAGGAAATAAAGTCATTATGTTACATGTTTACAGGTGCATTTCGTATTGAGGTATGTTAATAGGGAACTCTTAAGGGACTTTAGACTGGGGGAAGATTTGATGGTGTCTGGGAGGTTATTCCATATTTGCGGTGCTGTGTAGGAAAATGAGGATCGAGCCACTGTCTTTTTGTATTGTGGTATTGCAAGTAAGGTGCTGGTCCTGGATCGGAGGTTATAGGATGAGTGAACTGCCGGGGGAAGCAGCATATTCAGGTAGGGTGGTAGCTTCCCAGAAAAGCTCTTAAACAACAGGTTGGAAAGGTGAAGGGTGCTTTTAGACTCCAGTGATGGCCAGTTTAGTTCTTTTAACATGTCACAATGGTGGGTCATGTAGTTACATTGTAGCACAAAGTGGCAGAATGAGTTATGCAATGTAGTAAGTTTCTGGAGGTGTGTTTGCGGGGCGGCTGCATACACTACATCTCCGTATTCAATGGCTGGCATAAGCATTTGTTGTACAATCTGCTTTCTTACCGCGGGGCTCAGGCAGGATTTGTTTCTGTACAGGGCACCTAGTTTGGGGTAAAGTTTAGATGAGAGTTTTTCAATGTGGGGCCAAAGGATAGATTTGGGTGTAACCACATACCTAGATATTTGAGAGAAGTGACTGTGGTCAGTGTGCCATTTGATTTTGTCCTAACACATAGATGGGGTGTTTGCAATTTGTGTAGTTTAGGTTTTGTTCCAAAGAGCATTGTAACAGTTTTGTCAGCATTTAGAAAAAGTTTGTTATCTGTGATCCACTTTTCTACCTCTGTGAATTGTTCTTGCAGCACTGCCTCCAGCTGTGGGAGATTTGGTTTGCTGGTACAGATTACAGTGTCGTCTGGATACATGTGTACAGTTGAGGCTTTGCAGACATTGGGCTGATCGTTTATGAATATAGTGAATAGCAGGGGGCCGAGTATTGAGCCTTGGGGTACACCGCACGTGACTGGGAGGGGAAGGTAAGTGCTGTCAGAAATGGACACAAATTGTGACCTATCAGACACATATGATTGGAACCAGGTTAACGTGCTATCACCAATACCAGAGTTTTTAAGTTTTTGTAATAGGATGCCATGGTCTACTGTGTCAAAAGCCTTGGCAAAATCAAGGAAGATGGCTCCAGTTAGGTTTCCTTGTTCCATGCCCGCTTGGATATCATAACAAACTTTTAAAAGGGCAGTTGTAGTTGAATGATTTGGACGAAAGCCTGATTGATCTGGGGTTAAATAGTTCTGATACTGATAATAATCACGTAATTGAGTGTAGACACATTTTTCCAGAATTTTTGACATTACAGGGAGCAGTGATATTGGGCGGTAGTTGGATACCAAAGTATTGTCTCCACTTTTATGGATAGGTACCACCCTTGCAGTCTTCCAAAGTTTGGGTATGTATCCAGTTGCCAGTGATTCATTGATTAGGGTTGCAACAGGATTTGCAATTGGTGGCACACTGATTTTCAGCAGCATTGCTGGGATTTGATCAGGTCCAGACTGGTATTTAATTTTTTGGTTACGGAGAAGTTTAGTGATGGCACTGACAGACACTGGTCTTAAACTGAATTTCTCTGCGTTACAGGGTCTTTGCACTGTTGGTGGGGCCTGATCTGTGTGCGGCCTTTCTGATTGCGTGTCATTTCCTAGCTTAGCAATCAGGGTGGTGGCGCATCCAACAAAATAATTAGTAAAAGCATTTGCTACATCTAGGGGGTGTTGCACAGTTTGGTTGTTTACTTAGACAGCAGCCGGTTGGGAGTGGACAGGAGGTGCTTGTATGTTACTTATGATTTTCCAAAAATTTCTGGGGTTTGATATGTTATTGTTTAAATTTTCATTAAGGTACTGGGCTTTAGCCATTTTTGTTTGTTTTGTGCATTCATTCCGTCATTTTCGGTATTCACAGTGATAGCTCATGGATCCAGTACTCTTGTTGAAATTTGACCACAGGGAGTCTCTAAACTGGTACATATGCGTGAGGTCAGCTGTAACCCAGGGGAGGTGGGCCCCTTTTACTCGCACTTTGCGCAGCGGGGTATGGGTGTTCCAGACTTTCAGGAGCTCGCTTGAAAGTATTCAATTGCACAGTCCAGGTCTGGGATTAGGTTTAGTCTGTACCATGGGAGCTGTTTGAGATCATTTAGGAAGGATTCAAGATTAAATTTCTTGAGAGACCTGGTGATTATTACCTTTGGTGGACATTTTGTGGCCCTTATTTTGCACACACAGTACACTAGGCAGTGATCACTGAAACTGTTAGCGAGAATGCCTGCCTCCTGTACACGATCAGGACATGAGGAGAGAATCCAGTCCAGCAAGGTGTGGTTAGGGCTATTCATATTAATGTGAGTGAGGGAGGAGATTAATTGTGTTAGCTGCAAAACCTTAAACAGTGAGCAGTGTTTATTATTTTTAGGATTTAGCCAATCAACATTAAAGTCGCCGAGGACCAGCCGTTCACTTTTTTGGTTTTGAGCGACTAATTATGTGATAAGGTTGTGGAACCTGCAACCCGAACCTAACTATAACCCTTACCCTAAGTGTAGCCTAACCTAACTGTAACCCTTACCCTAATTCAAAACAAACAGAAACTGTAACCCTTACCATAAGTGTAACTGAAACCGTGAATGCAAATCTAACTCTAACCCTAATTAAAGAACTAACCCTTATTGTAACACTCACCCTAATTAAAACAGAAACTCTAACATTAACCCTTAACCTTACAGTAACCCTAACAGTAATCCTAACCCTAATCCTGACCTTAAATCAAGCAGAGACAGTAAATCCAACCCTAATCCCCTAACTTCTCTTCCTTCAAACGCTCCCTTAAAACATTCCTATTTAGGGAAGCCTACCACCCAACTCACTGACGCAACCATCAATCACTCTCACCTTACAGTCCTCTCCTCCTGTTTCCAACCCCAACCCTCCCAGATTGTGAGTTCCTACGGGAATAGGGCCCTCATCTCCTCCTGTACTGTTTGTCAAATGTTGTTCAATGTATTGTAACCCTGTCTATACTGTGCTTATTGTACAGCGCTGCGGAATATGCTGGCGCTTTATAAATTAATAATAATAATAATAATAATCCTAACACTAAATACCCCATGTTCTCTAATAGTTGAAATCACGCTATATATCCGACGTGTCAAATGTTTAAAATTGATTTACTGTTTCCAAATGATACAGGATGTATTTTTGGATTCCAAAATATTCCGAACCGCATTTTTTGCGTGAGCAGAAGTGTAATATTTAGGTTAAATGGATGAGGAGGGATACATTGACTTACACACATGCTTACGTTGCTAAATGTGTCATTCAAATCACTTCACGTGTTTGTTTCTGTGGTTACTATATGTATGTATGTGGATTTGCATGAATCCATAAAGTCAGAAGGAGGACGATACAAACCGCAGGAGTGTCTTTGTCACAGCCTTGTCACATGGTCCAGAGTTTACTATCTGAAAGCACCAGAAGAGAAGAATTACTGAGGATTCGACACTTACACAGGTTCAATTCTCAGCTGACGTTTCTGATTGAGGAGCATTTCTCGAAGGTCGAAGGTAATAACCGAAATCTGAGACCACAAACAGAACGAATGGGACAATAAACCGTAAACTGATCGAAACCAACACTTACCTCTAGAAAGCTAGAAGATTCGTGATGGGGTTTATAATAATACAAGCTATTTTTGCTTCTGAGCTAATCACAGGGGTTTGTGCCAATGTCTTCATTATATTCGTTATTCTTTATGGTTTCCACAAGAAGCACTATCTGAGCACCAGCTATAAAATCCTGCTTGCCTTGTGTTTCTCTAATGTGATTTATGCCTTCGTGACTGCCACCAATCTGTACATTACTTTTTATTGGCCGGGGATATATTCTGTCCAGACGCACACATACATTATATTTTCCTTGGGCTCATTCTGCTTCACATCCTGCGCGTGGCTCACCTCCTGCCTCTGTATCTTCTACTTCTTCAAGATCATAAACTTCAGCTCCCGTTTCCTCACCCAGGTGAAGATGAAGATCGATACATACGTGCCTGGTCTGATACTGGCGGTAGAGCTGGTGTCTCTGGGCAGCGGCTTTTCTAGCATGTCACTATATATTATTCCAATATCTCCTAGAAATGCTGCAGTGAACTCCTCGTCCAATGGGACTCTGGGAAGTACTGACACCGGACAAGCCATGCTATGGCCCAGCTTCATCCCCATGGGCATCCCTCTTATGGTTGGGTTTGTCGCTACGTTTTATGTTTTTAGGTACATAAAGCTGCACAGTCATAGGATGAAGGCCGGGTCCATTGGCTGCGACAGCCTGAAAGCTCATCAAATCGCCGCCAACACAATGCTCAGACTGCTCGTGTTTTGTTTAATCATGTATGTTGCGCTATGTGGCTTCTGCTTTGGTATTTTCCCTCCATTAAGTGCAGGAAATTGGTTAGTCGCCATAATAAATCTCTCTTTTACTCCAGTTCAGTCATTTCTCCTAATTCATGGAAACCCAAAGCTGAAGGAGGCCTGTCTGGAAAGGATCCGCTGCCGGAATACGGCAAAGCATTGAGGACTAGATTGTGGAAAGATCACTGATCACTTTGGATTCCATCGGCACAAGAAGCACATTCTACAAAAACAAACAAAAACCACAATCTATACGGGGAACCTCTGCTCCAACACAATAACGACTGAACTGCCTTTTCTTTCTGCCTGTACGATCCAGAGAGATGCTACATATTAAAGTGATAATAAATAGTCATCGCCCGTCTGAGACTCTGTATGGAGTTGTTTCTAGTTTGTGTTTAACAGCATCGCTTGTTTCCTTCTGTAAAATAAAATATAAACCTGAAAAAAAACAATTTGAAGCCCCCGGCGGCCGTAAAATAAAAGTCCATGTGAAAGGTAAAACATATGGTGAAAAAAGAGATTAAAAGACAGAAGGGATCTGATGCTTCAATTTATTTAGCGTTGTGTGTATTCCACAGCATTAGGGGACGCTGCGCTCACACTTACTGTATGTGGATATTACGCGTTTCATCACAACTGAAATATAAAAGAATATAAAGAGAGGATAGTCAATAAATCAGACATTCCCGTATAAGGATTGTGCTAGAATCGCATCCTATAAGAAATATACAGAGGAAGGAGCTGCGCTAAAAGACGCGCTATAAGCGTTGAGTCTTTAGAAAAGATGCCCTGTTCGGCTGCAGAAGATATTTCGCGCTCCATTAGGGCCACGTCCAATATTAACAGTCATGATTAGAGCTGGGGTTATAGTTAGGCTTTCGATTTTTTTATTAAGTGTAAAATTCTGAATTAATCGGATTATATTTGTATCTGGCAGATTATATTCAGACTTGTTTTTATTGGGGGTGCAATTCAGTTTAGATATTGGAAATGCCGAATCCGGATCAATGCAAAGTGCATCATTACCGATATCAATACTGAAAAGGTCTGAAGCAAATCCCACATCTCTTACATATACACACATCAAACACAGGTATATCCACACATCAAACACGGGTATATCCACACATCAAACACGGGTATATCCACACATCAAACACGGGTATATCCACACATCAAACACGGGTATATCCACACATCAAACACAGGTATATCCACACATCAAACACGGGTATATCCACACATCAAACACAGGTATATCCACACATCAAACACAGGTATATCCACACCACAGATATATACACACATACCATATATATACACTCCTATATATTGACATATACATAACTATAAAGTGTCCACTGCAGTGATACTGCTAACCTGTTATCGACTACTAGCTTCATTTTATTGTGATTTTGCTGCTGGGGCTCAGGTTTCCCAGGTTTTCTGATATAAACAAACAATTGCAAATGTCAAAACGAATAGTAGAGCTGGGTGAATGTAAAACGGTTTGTTTAGGATGATTTTGGTGAATGCCGCGTCGCTTTCATTTTGATTAAACTTTTCTTCATTATTAGTATTCATTACTTTTTGCTATTTTTACACTTGTTAAAGAATATGTCACCACTTTGGAGAATCAGACATTTTTGCAGTTTTTGAACCTTCGTATATATTTATTAGGGATGAGCTGCTCAGTTCGATCAGTTCGTAGTTCGATTCGAACATCGGCAGTTCGAAAGTTCTCGAACTTCGAACTTTTTGGCGTGTTCGGTTAGAGTTCGAAAAAAAAAAAAAGTTGAAAAAAGTATAAAAAATGCTTAAAAAATACTAAAAAATACAACAAAAAAAACAAGCGTATGCGTGAGAACGTCAGGCAGTGAGGGGGGACCTGGGGGTCGAGCTGCCATCCAAGATGGCGGCCCCTACCGGAGCTATGCTGCACTTCGGCGCCGCGAGGCGCCAAAGTGCGACCCGGTGCCTAAAGGGTTAAAGCCAGGTACCACTTAAAAGGGGAGACTCTCCCCTTTTAAGTGGTACCTGGCTTTATTTTGTGGGACCTCCCAATCGGGAGGGAGAGGATCCGAACGGATCCCCCCTCCCTTACAGGCGATCTCACGGCATTGCCAGGGGATTGCCTGGAAATGACGTCATCGCGCATGGCGCGATGACGTCATTTACATCGGGAGAAGTTTGACTTCAGCGACTGAGGACGCTGAAGTCAGAACGCCGCGGTACCCCGGACAGAGAGGTGAGTATCTCCGCCGGGGGTCCCGCAAAGCTGATGACGTGTGGTTCACGTCCTCCTAAGCATACAGCGGGAGTAACTGAGGACGTGTCCCACACATTGTCAGCAGTGAAGGGGTTAAAAACTTCTTTTTTTAAAACTTTTTGTCCTTGTTTCCTGTCCCCCAGGGCACTAACCGGACCCGGACATTGTTTTTAAGTGTTTCTATACATCCTAGAAATCCGCCACTTCACGGGCAGGTTATGGGGACCTCCTAGGCACGATATTTGAAGGAATTGTTCGTTTTTATTTTTAACCCTTATTTCATGGAAAACTCACTGTTCCTTTAAAAACTTTTTTTTTACTTTTTGTCCTTGTTTCCTGTCCCCCAGGGCACTACCCGGACCCCCATACACCTTTTATGGCAAATCTTCTGCATATACTGTATGCCCTCTTGGAGGACACTCTATAAATCGAATTTTCAGCCCGATTGACTTGTATTGAGTTCATGTTCGAGTTCAAATTCGAACTTTTGAAAAGTTCGAGTTCGAATGCGAAACGAACTCGGGGGTGTTCGGCTCATCCCTAATATTTATATGGTAGGAAAGTTTATCGCCATAACTTCAATTAGCATTTTTCATATAAAGTAATTTGTATAAAACCGTTTCTTTCATGAAGACCTGCTGAGTTTGGAGCCACGAAATCTGTTTTGCATTCTTTAAGAGAAGATGGAACCTGCGCTGGTGTTCAGGTTGCAGACCCTCATTGTCATGCCCCATGATTTAGGATTTATTGTATATTTTTCTGTTTTGTGTTGAATCTGTCTTTGCTGCTCACATGCTATTCAGTTCATAGCTATTTTGTCTCTGCGGGGCATCCTTAGCTTTCTGTATCCAGTTAGTTTCCACCCCTCTGCTCAGTGTCTTGTTTTTAGTTACTTCCTGGTTATATAGCAGCCATTCTGTGCTCACAAATCTAATGTCTTTTTACCTGCATTGCTGTACACTATTCAAGATTGTCAGTCTGATCATTAAACTCTTCAACTGGATTCATCTTTCTACGTGTCAGTTTTACTGAGTTGAAGCTATCTGCCGAACTTCATCGTGTGAGTACTGGTCAAATATAGACTTGGCTAATCTAAAGCACCCACGCCTCACAGCTTTGCTTAGGGAAGCAGAATACTCATAAATGCCATAAAAATGTGTTTTGTGACTATATAGTTGTCACGTTCTGTGCTGGAAAATCTGTCTTCCTGCCCTCTGTATTTGTATATATGTTTTTTCCCTTGTGTTTCTGTTGCAGCCAATTCCTGGGTGGCCTCCCAGGGGTTAATTGGTGTTCTGTGTGCTGCTCACCTGTTGATCCTTGCCCTGATTCCCCTGCCTATATTAGAGCAATGTACCTATAGGACATTGCTGGGTCATTTTCCTTTGCCTGGTCTCCTTGCATCCTGTGTCCTGAAAGCTCCTTGCTGTGTTCCTGATATCCTCCGTTTGTTAATCCTGGTTCAGTTATTGCCTCTTATTTCTGTTCCAGTTTATGTCAGTTCCTTCTGTGTATTTTGTTCTGTCTATTGCTGTATTTTGTTTTGCTGTTTATGTTCCATTCAGATTCTCCGGTTACTGATTTTTGGCTTGGCTGACTTCCCTTCTGGTTCTGATTCCTGTATCCTGTATGACGTACTCTCTCTGGTTATGACCTTTGGCTTTCCTCTATGACTATTCTATGCTATATTCCTTGCCTGTACCGTTTCCAGGTAACCCTGTCATCTGCATATAACAAAAGACTCTGTACGGCTTCAAGGTAATACTTCCTTTAGATTAGATCCGGCTATCCTAAAGACCGGTCTTTCAGTGCAGGGAATCTTTGGTATTGCCGTACAGAGGTCTTTTGTTAACCCTTGCTTTCACCTGTCCTTGCAGTTTACCCTGCATCTCTGCATATAGGGGCTTCTCTCAGGAACCAAGGCCTCACCTTCCTGCGAGTTATATTCATAGGGATATATATACAGACCGACCACTTCCAAGGATCGGAGGGCAAGTATAGGGTGGTGCGTGCCTGGTGGTACTGCCACCGTGACAATAGTATGACAGTATGTTTATGCACAAAAAGGTTTCGGCGTAAAAGAGGATGGTTTGATCAATAAAACAAGAACAAATTTGGCGCCTCACAGAGAAATATCACTAAATACAGCTTTCATCTATGGTGATCATCACTGACAGGGTTAAAGGTGTGAAAAATCCACATTGTATATTGTTTCTAATAATGATTGGTCGCTTAGGAACATGTTTTGCCATTAAAGCTAGAAATAAAATATGTTCCACATCCTTGGCTGTCAGTGAGTTGCGCATGTAGGTTGAAGAACTTTCAGGGTATGATTCTGTCTGGGCCAGATTTACACTTCGGAAGCCTGTAGGGACAGAAAACTGAAACGCCCCGAAAAATGCCAAAACTGGCAGAATTACTTTACCCTAAAACAAGTACACAAAATATTACTGTAACCCTAATTTCTAACCCTAGCTATGGAAAACGACACTCCATGTTGGCCTGAGCATCCATCTCGGCTGCAGAAAAATTTGGGGTCTCATATCAAGACACAACTTTTCGCCGTGCCATTTTTTTTATGCTACTTTTTCCGCAATTTTTCCGTAGTCTACAAAAAAGTCTTAAAATGTTAGGTTAAAAAATTGTTTACAAATATTTATTTTAGTTCCACAGGGAAATTTTCCCACCGCAGGAAGCATCTTTCTCAGCAAAACAAAAAATTATGTAAGAAAAATAAAATTAAAAAAGACTCGTCTTTTTTAAATAATGGCGAATCAAAAAATGTCACCATAAAAAAATACAAAAAACACTAAAAAAATAAACTAAATAAAGAGACTTTTTGCTGCAAATGAAAAGAATAAACATTTGAATAAATATTTAATAAAAATGGGATTATTTTTTACATTGAAACCTTTGGAATTCGCCTGTTTAAACTTATTGAACGAAACCACTGAACATCAGGGCACTTCACTGACATTTTGAGGCTGCTCGGTGTCTCTAACTATTACTTCTCTATGGGAATTTTACTGCCGCCGAATCGCATCGGACAGCACCGTATGGCGCTGTCCATGGTCTGTGGTGCTGAATACAATAGATTCAGCACCACGGCCAATGGAGAGGGATGCAGCGCTGAGTCTAAGTGAAACGATATAAGGAATCGTTTCGTTATCATTCGTTATCTGGACGAAACAAAACGCACAAATCTATTGATTGCGCCAATCATATATTATGTCATAGGGAACATGCATACAGCTGTGGTGGTCTCTGGATTTACACCTAGTCCCTCCATCTCCTCTCCGGGTCATTCTGGGGATGTTTCTGGTGTTTAGTTTGAATGCCATCTTTTCTCTAAACAAATTCCTGTCATTCTCGATGCAAATCTCCAGCAAAAGGTTAATCAAACCTCGCAGGATTCTGTTACATTGTGAGACGAGTCATTTTACTACAGAGCGAGTGTGTGGATCCAGGATGGAGCCAACCCAAATTAACCCTTTGCAAGTCTATATCTACACAATCAGAAGATGGATTTTATCCGGATGGACAATGGATACATTGACTTACACACATGCTTACGTTGCACATGGTCGTTGGATACATTGACTTACATGCTTACGTTGCTAAATGTGTCATTAAAATCACTTCACGTGTTTGTTTCTGTGGTTACTATTTGTATGTATGTGGATTTGCATGAATCCATAAAGTCAGAAGGAGGACGATACAAACCGCAGGAGTGTCTTTGTCACAGCCTTGTCACATGGTCCAGAGTTTACTATCTGAAAGCACCAGAAGAGAAGAATTACTGAGGATTCGACACTTACACAGGTTCAATTCTCAGCTGACGTTTCTGATTGAGGAGCATTTCTCGAAGGTCGAAGGTAATAACCGAAATCTGAGACCACAAACAGAACGAATGGGACAATAAACCGTAAACTGATCGAAACCAACACTTACCTCTAGAAAGCTAGAAGATTCGTGATGGGGTTTATAATAATACAAGCTATTTTTGCTTCTGAGCTAATCACAGGGGTTTGTGCCAATGTCTTCATTATATACGTTATTCTTTATGGTTTCCACAAGAAGCACTATCTGAGCACCAGCTATAAAATCCTGCTTGCCTTGTGTTTCTCTAATGTGATTTATGCCTTCGTGACTGCCACCAATCTGTACATTACTTTTTATTGGCCGGGGATATATTCTGTCCAGACGCACACATACATTATATTTTCCTTGGGCTCATTCTGCTTCACATCCTGCGCGTGGCTCACCTCCTGCCTCTGTATCTTCTACTTCTTCAAGATCATGAACTTCAGCTCCCGTTTCCTCACCCAGGTGAAGCTGAAGATCGATACATACGTGCCTGGTCTGATACTGGCGGTAGAGCTGGTGTCTCTGGGCAGCGGCTTTTCTAGCATGTCACTATATATTATTCCAATATCTCCTAGAAATGCCGCAGTGAACTCCTCGACCAATGGGACTCTGGGAAGTACTGACACCGGACAAGCCATGCTATGGCCCAGCTTCATCCCCATGGGCATCCCTCTTATGGTTGGGTTTGTCGCTACGTTTTATGTTTTTAGGCACATAAAGCTGCACAGTCATAGGATGAAGGCCGGGTCCATTGGCTGCGACAGCCTGAAAGCTCATCAAACCGCCGCCAACACAATGCTCAGACTGCTCGTGTTTTGTTTAATCATGTATGTAGCGCTATGTGGCTTCTGCTTTGGTATTTTCCCTCCATTAAGTGCAGGGAATTGGTTAGTCGCCATAATAAATCTCTCTTTTACTCCAGTTCAGTCATTTCTCCTAATTCATGGAAACCCAAAGCTGAAGGAGGCCTGTCTGGAAAGGATCCGCTGCCGGAATACGGCAAAGCATTGAGGACTAGATTGTGGAAAGATCACTGATCACTTTGGATTCCATCGGCACAAGAAGCACATTCTACAAAAACAAACAAAAACCACAATCTATACGGGGAACCTCTGCTCCAACACAATAACGACTGAACTGCCTTTTCTTTCTGCCTGTACGATCCAGAGAGATGCTACATATTAAAGTGATAATAAATAGTCATCGCCCGTCTGAGACTCTGTATGGAGTTGTTTCTAGTTTGTGTTTAACAGCATCGCTTGTTTCCTTCTGTAAAATAAAATATAAACCTGAAAAAAAACAATTTGAAGCCCCCGGCGGCCGTAAAATAAAAGTCCATGCGAAAGGTAAAACATATGGTGAAAAAAGAGATTAAAAGACAGAAGGGATCTGATGCTTCAATTTATTTAGCGTTGTGTGTATTCCACAGCATTAGGGGACGCTGCGCTCACACTTACTGTATGTGGATATTACGCGTTTCACCACAACTGAAATATAAAAGATTATAAAGAGAGGATAGTCAATAAATCAGACAGTCCCGTATAAGGATTGTGCTAGAATCGCATCCTATAAGAAATATACAGAGGAAGGAGCTGAGCTAAAAGACGCACTAAAAGCGTTGAGTCTTTAGAAAAGATGTCCTGTTCGGCTGCAGAAGATATTTCACGCTCCATTAGGGCCACGTCCAATTTTAACAGTCATGATTAGAGCTGGGGTTATAGTTAGGCTTTCGATTTTTTAATTAAGTGTAAAATTCTGAATTAATCGGATTATATTTGTATCTGGCAGATTATATTCAGACTTGTTTTTATCCGGAGTGGAATTCAGTTTAGATATTGGAAATGCCGAATCCGGATCAATGCAAAGTGCATCATTACCGATATCAATACTGAAAAGGTCTGAAGCAAATCCCACATCTCTTACATATACACACATCAAACACGGGTATATCCACACATCAAACACAGGTATATCCACACATCAAACACGGGTATATCCACACATCAAACACGGGTATATCCACACATCAAACACGGGTATATCCACACATCAAACACGGGTATATCCACACATCAAACACGGTATATCCACACATCAAACACAGGTATATCCACACATCAAACACGGTATATCCACACATCAAACACGGGTATATCCACACATCAAACACGGGTATATCCACACCACAGATATATATACACATACCATATATATACACTCCTATTTATTGACATATACATAACTATAAAGTGTCCACTGCAGTGATAATGCTAACCTGTTATCGACTACTAGCTTCATTTTATTGTGATTTTGCTGCTGGGGCTCAGGTTTCCCAGGTTTTTCTGATATAAACAAACAATTGCAAATGTCAAAACGAATAGTAGAGCTGGGTGAATGTAAAACGGTTTGTTTAGGATGATTTTGGTGAATGCCGCGTCGCTTTCATTTTGATTAAACTTTTCTTCATTATTAGTATTCATTACTTTTTGCTATTTTTACACTTGTTAAAGAATATGTCACCACTTTGGAGAATCAGACATTTTTGCAGTTTTTGAACCTTCGTATATATTTATTAGGGATGAGCTGCTCAGTTCGATCAGTTCGTAGTTCGATTCGAACATCGGCAGTTCGAAAGTTCTCGAACTTTGAACTTTTTGGCGTGTTCGGTTAGAATTCGAAAAAAAAAAAAAAGTTGAAAAAAGTATAAAAAATGCTTAAAAAATACTAAAAAATACAAAAAAAAAACAAGCGTATGCGTGAGAACGTCAGGCAGTGAGGGGGGACCCGGGGGTCGAGCTGCCATCCAAGATGGCGGCCCCCACCGGAGCTATGCCGCACTTCGGCGCCGCAAGGCACCAATGTGCGACCCGGTGCCTAAGGGGTTAAAGCCAGGTACCACTTAAAAGGGGAGACTCTCCCCTTTTAAGCGGTACCTGGCTTTATTTTGTGGGACCTCCCGATCGGGAGGGAGAGGATCCGAACGGATCCCCCCCTCCCTTCCAGGCGATCTCACGGCATTGCCGGGGGGAGGGGTTGCCTGGAAATGACGTCATCGCGCATGGCGCGATGATGTAATTTACATCGGGAGGAGTTTGACTTCAGCGCCTGAGGACGCTGAAGTCAGAACGCCGCGGTACCCTGGACAGAGAGGTGAGTATCTCCGCCGGGGGTCCCACAAAGCTGATGACGTGTGGGACACGTCCTCCTCAGCATACAGCAGGAGTAACTGAGGACGTGTCCCACACATTGTCAGCAGTGAAGGGGTTAAAACGTATTTTTTAAAACTTTTTGTCCTTGTTTCCTGTCCCCCAGGGCACTACCCGGACCCAGACATTGTTTTTAAATGTTTCTATACATCCTAGAAATCCGCCACTTCACGGGCAGGTTATGGGGACCTCCTAGGCACGATATTTGAAGGAATTTTTCGTTTTTATTTTTAACCCTTATTTCATGGAAAACTCACTGTTCCTTTAAAAACGTTATTTTTTTACTTTTTGTTCTTGTTTCCTGTCCCCCAGGGCACTACCCGGACCCCCATACACCTTTTATGGCAAATCTTCTGCATATACTGTATATTGGAGGGCACTCTAAAAACCGAATTTTCAGCCCGATTGACTTGTATTGAGTTCGTGTTCGAGTTCAAATTCGAACTTTTGAAAAGTTCGAGTTCGAATGCGAACCAAACTCGGGGGTGTTCGGCTCATCCCTAATATTTATATGGTAGGAAAGTTTATCGCCATAACTTCAATTAGCATTTTTCATAGAAAGTAATTTGTATAAAACCGTTTCTTTCATGAAGACCTGCTGAGTGTGGAGACACGAAATCTGTTTTGCATTCTTTAAGAGAAGATGGAACCTGCGCTGGTGTTCAGGTTGCAGACCCTCATTGTCATGCCCCATGATTTAGGATTTATTGTATATTTTTCTGTTTTGTGTTGAATTTTTCTTTGCTGCTCACATGCTATTCAGTTCATAGCTATTTTGTCTCTGCGGGGCATCCTTAGCTTTCTGTATCCAGTTAGTTTCCACCCCTCTGCTCAGTGTCTTGTTTTTAGTTACTTCCTGGTTATATAGCAGCCATTCTGTGCTCACAAATCTAATGTCTTTTTACCTGCATTGCTGTACACTATTCAAGATTGTCAGTCTGATCATTAAACTCTTCAACTGGATTCATCTTTGTACGTGTCAGTTTTGCTGAGTGGAAGCTATCTGCCGAACTTCATCGTGTGAGTACTGGTCAAATATAGATTTAGCTAATCTAAAGCACCCACGCCTCACAGCTTTGCTTAGGGAAGCAGAATACTCATAAATGCCATAAAAATGTGTTTTGTGACTATATAGTATGACAGTATGTTTATGCACAAAAAGGTTTCGGCGTAAAAGAGGATGGTTTGATCAATAAAACAAGAACAAATTTGGCGCCTCACAGAGAAATATCACTAAATACAGCTTTCATCTATGGTGATCATCACTGACAGGGTTAAAGGTGTGAAAAATCCACCTTGTATATTGTTTCTAATAATGATTGGACGATTAGGAACATGTTTTGCCATTAAAGCTAGAAATAAAATATGTTCCACATCCTTGGCTGTCAGTGAGTTGCGCATGTAGGATGAAGAACTTCCAGGGTATGATTCTGTCTGGGCCAGATTTACACTTCGGAAGCCTGTAGGGACAGAAATCTGAAACGCCCCGAAAAATGCCAAAACTGGCAGAATTACTTTACCCTAAAACAAGTACACAAAATATTACTGTAACCCTAATTTCTAACCCTAGCTATGGAAAACGACACTCCATGTTGACCTGAGCATCCATCTCGGCTGCAGAAAAATTTGGGGTCTCATATCAAGACACAACTTTTCACCGTGCCATTTTTTTTATGCTACTTTTTCCGCAATTTTTCCGTAGACTACAAAAAAGTCTTAAAATGTTAGGTTAAAAAATTGTTTACAAATATTTATTTTAGTTCCACAGGGAAATTTTCCCACCGCAGGAAGCATCTTTCTCAGCAAAACAAAAAATTATGTAAGAAAAATAAAATTAAAAAAGACTCGTCTTTTTTAAATAACGGCGAATCAAAAAATGTCACCATAAAAAAATACAAAAAAACACTAAAAAAATAAACTAAATAAAGAGACTTTTTGCTGCAAATGAAAAGAATAAACATTTGAATAAATATTTAATAAAAATTAGATTTTTTTTTACATTGAAACCTTTGGTATTCGCCTGTTTAAACTTATTGAACGAAACCACTGAACATCAGGGCACTTCACTGACATTTTGAGGCTGCTCAGTGTCTCTAACTATTACTTCTCTATGGGAATTTTACTGCCGCCGAATCGCATCGGACAGCACCGTATGGCGCTGTCCATGGTCTGTGGTGCTGAATACAATAGATTCAGCACCGGCCAATGGAGAGGGATGCAGCGCTGAGTCTAAGTGAAACGATATAAGGAATCGTTTCGTTATCATTCGTTATCTGGACGAAACAAAACGCACAAATCTATTGATTGCGCCAATCATATATTATGTCATAGGGAACATGCATACAGCTGTGGTGGTCTCTGGATTTACACCTAGTCCCTCCATCTCCTCTCCGGGTCATTCTGGGGATGTTTCTGGTGTTTAGTTTGAATGCCATCTTTTCTCTAAACAAATTCCTGTCAATCTCGATGCAAATCTCCAGCAAAAGGTTAATCAAACCTCGCAGGATTCTGTTACATTGTGAGACGAGTCATTTTACTA
Organism: Leptobrachium leishanense; assembly: GCA_009667805.1. Taxonomy (NCBI): domain Eukaryota; kingdom Metazoa; phylum Chordata; class Amphibia; order Anura; family Megophryidae; genus Leptobrachium; species Leptobrachium leishanense. The sequence continues at coordinate 25,587 of RXON01003640.1, forward strand.
CAGAGCGAGTGTGTGGATCCAGGATGGAGCCAACCCAAATTAACCCTTTGCAAGTCTATATCCTACACAATCAGAAGATGGATTTTATCCGGATGGACAATGGATACATTGACTTACACACATGCTTACGTTGCACATGGTCGTTGGATACATTGACTTACATGCTTACGTTGCTAAATGTGTCATTCAAATCACTTCACGTGTTTGTTTCTGTGGTTACTATTTGTATGTATGTGGATTTGCATGAATCCATACAGTCAGAAGGAGGACGATACAAACCGCAGGAGTGTCTTTGTCACAGCCTTGTCACATGGTCCAGAGTTTACTATCTGAAAGCACCAGAAGAGAAGAATTACTGAGGATTCGACACTTACACAGGTTCAATTCTCAGCTGACGTTTCTGATTGAGGAGCATTTCTCGAAGGTCGAAGGTAATAACCGAAATCTGAGACCACAAACAGAACGAATGGGACAATAAACCGTAAACTGATCGAAACCAACACTTACCTCTAGAAAGCTAGAAGATTCGTGATGGGTTTATAATAATACAAGCTATTTTTGCTTCTGAGATAATCACAGGGGTTTGTGCCAATGTCTTCATTATATTCGTTATTCTTTATGGTTTCCACAAGAAACACTATCTGAGCACCAGCTACAAAATCCTGCTTGCCTTGTGTTTCTCTAATGTGATTTATGCCTTCGTGACTGCCACCAATCTGTACATTACTTTTTATTGGCCGGGGATATATTCTGTCCAGACGCACACATACATTATATTTTCCTTGGGCTCATTCTGCTTCACATCCTGCGCGTGGCTCACCTCCTGCCTCTGTATCTTCTACTTCTTCAAGATCATAAACTTCAGCTCCCGTTTCCTCACCCAGGTGAAGATGAAGATCGATACATACGTGCCTGGTCTGATACTGGCGGTAGAGCTGGTGTCTCTGGGCAGCGGCTTTTCTAGCATGTCACTATATATTATTCCAATATCTCCTAGAAATGCCGCAGTGAACTCCTCGACCAATGGGACTCTGGGAAGTACTGACACCGGACAAGCCATGCTGTGGCCCAGCTTCATCCCCATGGGCATCCCTCTTATGGTTGGGTTTGTCGCTACGTTTTATGTTTTTAGGTACATAAAGCTGCACAGTCATAGGATGAAGGCCGGGTCCATTGGCTGCGACAGCCTGAAAGCTCATCAAACCGCCGCCAACACAATGCTCAGACTACTCGTGTTTTGTTTAATCATGTATGTAGCGCTATGTGGCTTCTGCTTTGGTATTTTCCCTCCATTAAGTGCAGGGAATTGGTTAGTCGCCATAATAAATCTCTCTTTTACTCCAGTTCAGTCATTTCTCCTAATTCATGGAAACCCAAAGCTGAAGGAGGCCTGTCTGGAAAGGATCCGCTGCCGGAATACGGCAAAGCATTGAGGACTAGATTGTGGAAAGATCACTGATCACTTTGGATTCCATCGGCACAAGAAGCACATTCTACAAAAACAAACAAAAACCACAATCTATACGGGGAACCTCTGCTCCAACACAATAACGACTGAACTGCCTTTTCTTTCTGCCTGTACGATCCAGAGAGATGCTACATATTAAAGTGATAATAAATAGTCATCGCCCGTCTGAGACTCTGTATGGAGTTGTTTCTAGTTTGTGTTTAACAGCATCGCTTGTTTCCTTCTGTAAAATAAAATATAAACCTGAAAAAAAACAATTTGAAGCCCCCGGCGGCCGTAAAATAAAAGTCCATGCGAAAGGTAAAACATATGGTGAAAAAAGAGATTAAAAGACAGAAGGGATCTGATGCTTCAATTTATTTAGCGTTGTGTGTATTCCACAGCATTAGGGGACGCTGCGCTCACACTTACTGTATGTGGATATTACGCGTTTCATCACAACTGAAATATAAAAGATTATAAAGAGAGGATAGTCAATAAATCAGACATTCCCGTATAAGGATTGTGCTAGAATCGCATCCTATAAGAAATATACAGAGGAAGGAGCTGCGCTAAATTTTTTTATTAAGTGTAAAATTCTGAATTAATCGGATTATATTTGTATCTGGCAGATTATATTCAGACTTGTTTTTATCCGGAGTGGAATTCAGTTTAGATATTGGAAATGCCGAATCCGGATCAATGCAAAGTGCATCATTACCGATATCAATACTGAAAAGGTCTGAAGCAAATCCCACATCTCTTACATATACACACATCAAACACGGGTATATCCACACATCAAACACAGGTATATCCACACATCAAACACAGGTATATCCACACATCAAACACAGGTATATCCACACATCAAACACAGGTATATCCACACATCAAACACGGGTATATCCACACATCAAACACAGGTATATCCACACCACAGATATATACACATACCATATATATACACTCCTATATATTGACATATACATAACTATAAAGTGTCCACTGCAGTGATAATGCTAACCTGTTATCGACTACTAGCTTCATTTTATTGTGATTTTGCTGCTGGGGCTCAGGTTTCCCAGGTTTTCTGATATAAACAAACAATTGCAAATGTCAAAACGAATAGTAGAGCTGGGTGAATGTAAAACGGTTTGTTTAGGATGATTTTGGTGAATGCCGCGTCGCTTTCATTTTGATTAAACTTTTCTTCATTATTAGTATTCATTACTTTTTGCTATTTTTACACTTGTTAAAGAATATGTCACCACTTTGGAGAATCAGACATTTTAGCAGTTTTTGAACCTTCGTATATATTTATTAGGGATGAGCTGCTCTGTTCGATCAGTTCGTAGTTCGATTCGAACATCGGCAGTTCGAAAGTTCTCGAACTTCGAACTTTTTGGCGTGTTCGGTTAGAGTTGGAAAAAAAAATAAAAGTTGAAAAAAGTATAAAAAATGCTTAAAAAATACTAAAAAATACAAAAAAAAAACAAGCGTATGCGTGAGAACGTCAGGCAGTGAGGGGGGACCCGGGGTCGAGCTGCCATCCAAGATGGCGGCCCCTACCGGAGCTATGCTGCACTTCGGCGCCGCGAGGCGCCAAAGTGCGACCCGGTGCCTAAGGGGTTAAAGCCAGGTACCACTTAAAAGGGGAGACTCTCCCCTTTTAAGCGGTACCTGGCTTTATTTTGTGGGACCTCCCGATCGGGAGGGAGAGGATCCGAACGGATCCCCCCCTACCTTCCAGGCGATCTCACGGCATTGCCAGGGGATTGCCTGGAAATGACGTCATCGCGCATGGCGCGATGACGTCATTTACATCGGGAGGAGTTTGACTTCAGCGACTGAGGATGCTGAAGTCAGAACGCCGCGGTACCCCGGGCAGAGAGGTGAGTATCTCCGCCGGGGGTCCCGCAAAGCTGATGACGTGTGGTTCACGTCCTCCTAAGCATACAGCGGGAGTAACTGAGGACGTGTCCCACACATTGTCAGCAGTGAAGAGGTTAAAAACGTCTTTTTTTAAAAAACTTTTTGTCCTTGTTTCCTGTCCCCCAGGACACTACCCGGACCCGGACATTGTTTTTAAGTGTTTCTATACATCCTAGAAATCCGCCACTTCACGGGCAGGTTATGGGGACCTCCTAGGCACGATATTTGAAGGAATTTTTTGTTTTTATTTTTAACCCTTATTTCATGGAAAACTCACTGTCCCTTTAAAAACGTTTTTTTTTTACTTTTTGTTCTTGTTTCCTGTCCCCCAGGGCACTACCCGGACCCCCATACACCTTATATGGCAAATCTTCTGCATATACTGTATGTCCTCTTGGAGGACACTCTAAAAATCGAACTTTCAGCCCCATTGACTTGTATTGAGTTCGTGTTCGAGTTCAAATTCGAACTTTTGAAAAGTTCGAGTTCGAATGCGAACCAAACTCGGGGGTGTTCGGCTCATCCCTAATATTTATATGGTAGGAAAGTTTATCGCCATAACTTCAATTAGCATTTTTCATAGAAAGTAATTTGTATAAAACCGTTTCTTTCCTGAAGACCTCCTGAAGTGTGGAGCCACGAAATCTGTTTTGCATTCTTTAAGAGAAGATGGAACCTGCGCTGGTGTTCAGGTTGCAGACCCTCATTGTCATGCCCCATGATTTAGGATTTATTGTATATTTTTCTGTTTTGTGTTGAATCTGTCTTTGCTGCTCA
>RXON01003641.1:0-19178 GCA_009667805.1 Leptobrachium leishanense
TTTCCAGTACAGTGCAATTTCTTGGCCATTCGGCTATTCAAAAAGCTGACGTTTCGCCAAATATTGGCGAATTGCCAGCGAAATACGTTGATCTTTGGCGGCATTGAAATCCCCATGGAGAAGCAATGGTTAATCTGTGCAGAGATTGGTGAACACCAAACAGCAGAGAAATGTCAGTGAAATGCCCTGATTTTCGGTGGTTTCATTCGACAGCTTTAAGCAGGCAAATCCCATAGGTTTCAATGTAAAAAAAAAATTCCCCATTTCTCTTAAATATTTATTCAACTGTTTGTTTGCTGCAAATAAAAAGAATAGTCTATTTACTTATTTATTTTTTAGGCATTTTTCGGGATTTTTTTAATTTTTAAAAATGGAGTGTTTTTTTTCTGTAACAGACCATTTAATTTTTTATGAAAAGGACCTTGTATATTATTCGCAGGCATTTTCAGCAGTATTTTTTTTAAAAAATGTCTTTTTAAAGGTTTTTTTTTACCCTTGTTCGGCGGATTGTCGACTTTTACTTATTTATTTGCAAAGTATTTTACCAGGAAGGATCCCAGCGGTCTGTTCGGCAGGTTGTTGGCTTTTTTCAGATCGATTCAGCGTTTTTTTGGATCAATACAGTGGTTTGGCAGAGGTTCTTCTGATTCATTCGAGTCAATTGCCGGACTACGGGGACCCTGCGGTGAATGCTGAATTCACCGCAGGGTCGGCGAATTTAACTCACCGAACTGCGGCGAACAGGACAGCACCAAAATGCAGTGTCATTTTGGTGCTCTTTGAATAACCCTGTATATCTCACAAAAAAATAAAGGGTAACCCTGGTGTAAACTTATCCTGAACTCTGGTAAAATTATTAAACTTTAACCCTTTGCGTGCCAGGGTATTCAAAATATTTGTTCACCTTTGTCCCCTTAATATATTAATGCCCTGTGCAATATGTGCAGCTCCGATCCATCACTCTGCGTAGGCGCAACGGAACTTGTGTTCTTACCGTGTGCAAGTCCATAGCGGTAAGCAATTTGCAGTTCATCCGCTAAGGTATTACAAAGTGCTAGCGCTAATTACCATCGAAAAAAAATGCAAGACAAAATTTCAGCACTTTCTAAAAGCTGGAGCTAAATGATTCTATAAATGCAAAATCATTTAGCACCCCCTAACCCCCCTATAAATCCGATACCCACCTCTCATCCCACAGCAAGAACGGTGCTGCAAGCAGAGTGAGATTTGTCACAAACAGTTCTCAGCCTCCCTCCAGGATCACACTGCGACGCTGCGCAGGGCTCACGACCTGGAAGCGCAACCCTCCATGGAGTCCTGTAGACTCCAGGAGGTGACATTCGCAGCTGCGCAGAAGTGCTACCGCGAGTATCACTGTGGTTCTGCTGCGTTCCAGAGTGAGGTGCACAACTAGCGCCTGCCCCGAAATATCGCGTTAACATGGGGACACTATGCGGAAATCTGCAGGCGCACATTTTCCTCATTAGCATCCCCATGTTGCAACAAAATAGGAAATAGGTCCCTAATTTTGCAGAGGCTGTCAGCAGCGTCTGCCCAATTATTTAACCCTTTCGCTGCTGAGCCATTTCACGCCTGGGTGCTGAGCTCATTTTTACCAGTTTCGCTCATCATGTTTAAACGCGATTTGAAGCCTTATTCTATTATATGACCCAGACATATTATATATCGTTCTTTTCGGCAGACTCGGCAGATTCATAATATATCATTATTATATGTATACGTCATGTCCTGTCTGTAATATTATAACAACAAATGCAATAAAATTAGAATTTTCAATCATTTTCAACGTGTTTTTTTTCACATTTTAACATGCGAGCGTTTGCGGTTATATTTTCTAATGAGTTGCGCTTGTTAAAAAAATTAGAAATGGGGGACTTGTTACATTTTTTTGGGGGGAAAATTACACGATTTTTAACAAACGCACCCCATACAAAAATCGTTAGTGCAGCATCATTGTTCACATTATAATTAAAATGGGAACAATATTGCTGCATTAACAAAACAAAAAACTATTTTTTTTTTATTATCTTTATTTTTTTTATATTTTTTTATTACCAAATATGACCATGTTAAAAGTTATTGTTGGAAAGGCCATGCCCTGGCCGATCCAACAATACCAAACATTAACCCCTAGCTGCCATGGATCGGGAGATAGGGGTTCATTGGAACCCCTATCTCCACCATTGGTGGCAGCTAGGGGTTAACTCCAGAACTGAAGTAACCGCACTATGCATGATGACGCCAGTCATCAGGGGGAGATCCCAGAAGCTTTGCCGACATCCAAGATGTCGGCCAGCTCCGGGAGAGTATTGCGATCTGGCGCTTTTTGGCGCCGATTCGCGATCCGGCCCCCCAAGGGGTTAAAGCCAGCCACTGTTTGGAAGGGCAGGATGTGCCATTCCAAACTTTGCCTGCCTTTGACCGCTGCCCCTTATGGAAGGGGAGGGAGAGATGTCCAAAGGACCTTCCCCCTCCCTTTCAGGCACCTTCCACTCGCGAGGGGGGCTGTAAAAGATGTCATCGCGCTTGCACGATGACACCTATTGTCCCCGCCGGGGTCTCGGAGTGCCGGACTGAGCGCGTTCTTAGCAGCCAAGTGGTTAAGGGAAAAAAGGGACACTATTATTAATAGAGTATTCATTTACTACAAAAAGAGTGCACAGAGTTTAATACATATATTCATTGTCTCCGGGGTTTGTGTAATGAATGGTCAGATGCTTACTGTGAAGGTCATTAGTCATCTGCATCTGTACACTCATAAGACTGTTATTCTCTTTATGACTCATGAGCCACAAGATTTCAAAATTACAGGAATATTAAATTAAAGTGCAGTGCACTGCCGTAACAGTGGAAACACAGATATAAAGTATACAAACAGCATCATTTAATATGTACCTTGGTGTCTACTCACACAGTCATTAATTCAAAAAGAAAAACTTTAAAGGAACCTCCAAGACCCACAACCAGTGGCAGCTGGTGACATTTGGAGTAAAGGGACATTTCATGGAGAAAAGGGACAGTCGCTGTAACAGGTTCGGGGTCGGTCCACAAGTCAGAGACCAGTAACCCCAGTTGCTGTTATATATATATATATGTTTGTTTTTACAGAACAAGGTGCCCATCCTGGCCACCTTTCTTTGTAAAAGTGTAAAATTAAAAAGAAAAGGTTTTAAAAAAATTATTTATTACAAACTTCAGCCTGGAGCTGGGTCATGTTAGTGACTGAGCAGTATGAGCAGTCAACTCTCCAACTGCTCCTCCTTAGCTCGTCCCCTTAACTCACCCATGCATTCTGTCAACACAGTAATCAGAGATCCTGTTTTTAAAATTTTTGAAAATGTGTAATGTGCCTCTAAAAAGAAAAATGAGAAAAAATCTCCAGCTTTTGCATTTGGGTTTTTTTTTAGGATCTCTCTCAATTTCTGTGCCTACAGCCACCTGGGACCTGAAGCAGTCTGTGACAGTTTTATGTTGTTCTTAATATATACTGTTGGACTGCTACTATAGCAGAGATTTTTCTTATAGACATTTCTGTACAGTTTGATAAAAGCTGTTCATACAGCCAAAATGTCACTTGTTTCAATAAAGTGCTCTCTGGATACAGTGACTGGTTCCCCCTTGTTTGGCAGCTACATTCCCCTACCTTACTTTGATATATCACCGGTTACCTCCCCCTATATATTCTCACAAAGCATCCTATTCCGTTTCAACTTTGCTAATTGTCAGCCAGCAGCAGGCGTGATGTGAAGCTACTGTCCTCAAGATCCACATGGCATAAGGACTAGGAAAATGTTCACCAGAACAGTCTGACCAGGAACGGGAGATAAAGAGCTTCTGAAGTTTGGTGTAGATCCCTCTGTCAGAGATCACGCGGCACCACGGAGTGATTGCGGAGGGAGACTGGGAAGTATTTGTTCCCCGGCTCACTCTACTCACAGCCAGAAGAAGCGGTGGATCGGGCCACGCTTTTCGCCGTGGGATGAGAGGAGAGTATAGGATTTAATGGGGGGGAGGGTTAGGGGGTGTTTAAAGATTTTGCATTTGCAATATCATTTAACACCAGCTTTTAGGACTCACTAAAATTTTGTCTTGCGTGTCCTGACAGTAATTTGCGCTGGTACTTTATAATACGTCATTTATCGAAAAGTTAATATATTGCGCTCTCCATGTTAGGTATAAGAAATGTTTAAGTACAGTAAGCTCGTGCAAGCTGCAAAGCACAAAACATTTTCACCAGTGTGTAGCGTCAGGATTGGAATATCGATGGCAGACGTTAAACTTATTCTAGCGATAACACTTACATATTGAAACATTACATTAGCACCAACTATGGAATAGTGCCTACAGAGTTTTACATATACATGGAAGGTTTTACATGTTCATTCGGTTTTATACGAATTTTATGTGAATCACTGACTTTCCTAAATCTCCAATCAACAAAAGGACACTGTACAGAATACACAGAACACCTAGGTACTCGAGTATACCGCTAGATTTTGGTGACAAAAATTGACCTTAAAATTGAAGGGGTCGCTTTATATTTGAGACCTCTGCATCGCGTGTAAAGAAAAAAAAAAACTTAGCTTGCTCTGGAATAGGGATGAGCTGTTCGGTTCGATATGTTCAGAGTTCGCATCGAACATCGGCCGTTCGACAGTTCGCGAACTTCGAACATTTCCGCGTGTTCGGTTCGAGTAAAAATAAGAATCTTGAAAAAAGTATAAAAAATCCTTAAAAAAATACTAAAAAATCTAGAAATAAAGAGACTCTTTACTGCAGAATATTATAAGCAATGGTTTATTAGATATTGAATTAAAACGGGAATATTTTTAACATTGAAGCCTATGGGATAAAACATTCTTGTTACTAAAACATCAGGCAGACACGGCCCTCTAATCAGGCACTGTAGAGGGCAGCCTGCAGGGGCCTCCCAAGGATCTCCTTGAGGAGCATGCAGCCGCCGGATGACAGAGCTGCGACTGTGCGGGCTAGCCGCCCAGGTGCAGGTGGCAGAGACAGGCAGCGCAGGGAGGAAGCCACTGCACCTGCGGCCACGGCAGACCCCCCCAGCCCCCACAACCAGGATCCAGGGAGCCCCCACTGACCACCAGGCTAAGGTAAGGCGACACATTTCTAAAAAAAATAAAATCCGAAGACATTTTTAAATGTCCCCGGGAAGATAAAATAAAACTTTTTTTTTCTTTCTCTACCTGGCTGAATGTATTTAATTATATATATTAGATACATTCAGCCAGGTACAGGGGGGGGGGGGGGGTGGCATGTGGGCTGCGCGGGGTCTCAGGCAGTGGGGTTTTTTTGCGTGTATATTTTTAGCAAATTTATAGGGGAAGGTAATGGCAGGTATGATATATATATATATATATAGATAAAATATACAGTGGCAAGAAAAACCCAGGACGTACTTGAAAACGAGAGAAATCTCAATCCTTTAAAATCATAAAATCCTTTATAATTAAATAAATAAAAAATATGTGAACCCTTTGGGATTACATGGAGTTTTGCATGAATTGGTCATAAAATGGCAAAATATTTAGGTGCACTGACGCCTATACCAGATTCATATCATTTTAATATTTGAACGCAGGGTAAAACCCTGCACTCTTCCACAATACCACAGAGGGGTTACGGTGTGACGGCACTGTTGCCGTCACTAAAGGCCCAATTTTAAAGCACCTATTGTTACTTTCATCCAAAGCCTGCATAAAGTTCACCATAATTTAGGCAAAAAAATCACTAAACTTGTTCCGCGTGTCCTAAAACATCTCTTTTCATACAGGCTGCCGCCCCAAGCAGTTGTTTATGAATAGATTAAAAGGGAAACCATTTACCGTCATTTGAAACGTCATTTTTTTCTTTTAAAATGTTTCTATACATCCTAGAAATCCGCCACTTCACGGACAGGTTATGGGGACCTCCTAGGCACAATATTTGAAGGAATTTTTTCGTTTTTATTCTTAACCTTTATTTCATGGAAAAGTCACTGTTCCTTTAAAATTGTTTTTTTTAAAACTTTTTTCCTTGTTTCCTGTCCCCAGGCACTACCCGGACCCCCATACACTTTTTATGGCAAATCTCTTGCATATATGCCCTCTTGGAGGGCACTCTAAAAATCGAACTTTTGAGTCCCATTGACTTGCATGTAGTTCGGTTCGTGTTCGCATTTGAACCCGAACTTTTGAAATTGTTCGAATTCGAATGTGAACCGAACACGGGGGTGTTCGGCTCATCACTACTCTGGATCCCAAGTTCTGTTAGTCTCGCTGAAGTGAATGCGTGTTCCCTGATACTTGCAAACACTTCAGAAACTCCTGAATTCGGGAGAGGTGGGATCCATCATGGCCAGAGGGCACGCTCGGTTTAAGCCAATCATTCACCTCTCTCGCCGCCGCCAGCCATCTAATCACTAGTGAAGAAGACGGGTGGCTGACGGCTTCATACTTCGTAACAACTGCAATCATTCTAGAGCAGAGCACCCTTGCCTGCGGGTGTTAAGAAAACCTGGAAGGATTTTAATTGTTTACCAGTACAGTAAAATGTAGTTCCTCGCGTTATATTCGAGTTTTGAGTATTCTCGCATTTTCATAATCTATCTCTATCCATCGCGTTATATTCAGTCGCGCTATACTCGAGTATCTACGGTACTCGTTGAAACAAAAATTGCTCCTGGGTGATTTGGCTTTCAGTTCATACATTAAGGTTCCTGACGGAGAACACAAAGTGGTGGTGTGCATTTCAGTAAATTGAAACTAGAGGGAGAGAGCCGCTTGGCAGCCTACCCTCTCCCAACCACAGAACCCCCACCCATGGCTAGTGCGTGAGGAGTTGAAATAGAGCAGCTGGGTTGTTTGACCTCGTTTGATTTAACCACTCATCTGCCTGCCATGGTGGTGGGGAAGATGAGATTTTCCCTTATACATTTTGCAACAATCCTGCAGACCATGGGATGGGGGTTGGAGTGTGTGGGCTGCCAAGCCTCTCAGAAGCTATAAAAAGTTAACCTCTTAACTTCTGTCCTCGGGTAGTGAGGAGTTTTGCATATCTTCGCAGGCCGTGGGTTTTCGAAGGAGATGGGCATCCCAGCTGCTGACCCACTCTCATTATTCACTCCTCCCAAATTCTAAGGGCCAGGGGATTAATAAAATAATTAAGTAGATGTTTTCACTTTCACTTTGATTCTACACGCTCATAGACACTGCAACCTGACTGAGGAAGACTATAATAGCCAAAACGCGTCTCAGGGCATTGCATGTTACTTTTTATTTATTAGTTTAAACTTATATTGATGCATTTTACTTTTTAATAATTTAGCTCTTTTTAACCATACATTGGCCGGCCTGCTTCTGTTCCGCTGCTCCTGCATTCAACAAAAAAACAGGACCTAAGGTGGACTAAAGGGGTTGAGGCACCTAGCTCAAGGGTGCCTGAAGCTATACATTCTGAGCCCACAGGTCCTATGAGGCTCCAAAATCGGTGAGGGTGAACACCGCTTTATATCTTTTTTTCCCTATATCCTACGGTTTTATGCTATGGGAGCGCTGTCTTCTGTTTCGATTTAAGTGACTGGAACCCACAGGGAAGGGCAGCGTCACCATATTTGCCCAGAGGCACTTTTACCTAGAGCCGGGACACACTAAGGCTCTTTTAAATGTGAGTATCTACCCTTAAATATAGGAGAGGGGTCAATTGACATACAATATCGCACAATCCTTAGTGTTTATTCCTTTTTCTTTGAGAGCTACAGAAGATCGAGACCACGAACACCCGCATTTTAAGGAGGACATATTGGTTTTTAATGAACTTTTATTGATCTAGTCATCACCCTTTTATTTTGCTTCACTGGACAATTTTATCTATATGTGTGACTGGCTTCACAAACTTTTCTTTGCATGACTCATTGTTTTATACATTTGCTCATAACTAATTTCAAGCACTGTATGGACTATTCTTGCATGGTATTTATGTTTTTTGGCACAAATTTTGGTTGTTTTATTTGTGCACGTTATTTCCATTTTTAGGCAGCATCACTAAATATTCATTAGTGATTATTAGCACTGCACTTTATGCTTATTTCCGGCACTTAATACCTGTTACTATCTTATATTGTAATAGAATAAGTATAAGTCGCACCTGCCCTATCCCCTATACATAAGCTCTTTAAAGATGGTAAAATACCTGGAAAGTTATGTCACATTTAACCCTTTGTTTACTGTTGTGTTGTCTGACATGTCAGCCATAAAATGGACTTGAATGATTGCCAGCATGTCCCACGCAGGGCTGGCCTTTTGGGTGTGCGACCTGTGCGACAGCACTGGGCGCCATGGCAACTGGGGGTGCCCGGCAGCTGACACACAGCCTGCATTCTCCAAAGCTAGCTGGAGAGGAACGTGTTGCAGGCACATCCAGCTCCTCCCCTATTCCCCCTCATCTTCCTGTCCCTGCGCATCGCACACTGTGTGCACGGGGATGGAAGGGGGGGCTGCTGAGGAGGAGAAGAGGTAGAAAGCAGCCAGGGACCCAGGGGCATGCAAAGTACAGCTCCCCCTGCTCCTCTTCTGACCCGGCAGGCACGGAGTGCAGATCGGCAGTCCTGGAAATGGCAGAGCTGCAGAGTGGATCCTGGATCTCCCCTGCGTCCTGGCCCTGCCTCCTCCATTTCAGCAGCAGCTTCGGGTCCTGACAGGGAGGTAAAGATGCACACACAGTGAGTAAATTAAGTTGCAGGGGAGGAGGAATTCATGGCTAGTGATTTTTTTCTGATATTCCTCCTTATTTGATTTATTTAGTCCTAGTTATATAAATAACTGTTAATGTGTTCACTCTATCAGAGTTATTCAGAGAGCACCGAAATGTCACTGACATTTCAGTGTTCTCTGGTTCAGCGCACTTCGGTTAAATTTGCCAACCCTGTGGTGAATTCAGCATTCACCGCAGGGTCCCCGAAGTGCGGTGAATCGAGCCGCCAAACTCTGCAAACATGCTGAATGCGGTGGATCAACCCGACCAACGCAGCCGTAACCCCACAGAGCAAACGGCCGAGCGCAGCCGCCGAAGAGACTGCCGAACGTACCCGCAAGCCACCGAAGAGACTGCCGAACGCAGCCAATGACCCACCGAATGTAGCCACAAAAAGCTAACCAGCCGCTAAACGGATAAAAAAAAAAACACGCAACTTTTAAATGGCATTTGCAAAAAACTACTGCATGAAAATAATATATAAAGTACTATGGATAATAATAAAAAGGTCTGTTACAGAAGAAAAAATGCCATTTTAAAAAAATCGCCGGAAAAGTAACTTAATAATAGAGACTTTTTGCTGCAAATTTAAAGATTAAACGGTTTAATAGATATTAAGTAAGGCTAGGGTCAGACGAGTGCGTTTTCTACGGACTGTGCGCCCGTGCAGTACGGATGCATTTTTTGACGGAAGATGCAGTAGTGGCCACACAGTCCGTTTTTGTGACTGACGTTATTTTTAACGGATGTAGGAGGGAAAATAAATTAAAATAAAAAACATTTTGTCCGTAAAAAATGCTGGACGCATAAATGCAGTCCGTCTGACCACGTTTCATCACTCACACACAAAGCTATGCGGATGTTGCGGATGTGGCGCACTCCGCACGTCTGTTCTAGCAGTATTACGTTCCTGCCTAACCTGCTTCCGTTTGCCGCGTCCGTCATCTGTTAGCACTTCTGTGCGGACGTACTTCGTGTATGGGGCTCCATTTACCTCAATTGTATGCTATCACGGACGTACTTATATGCGGCAACACGGACGCGAACACTGCGCTCGTCTGACACGAGCCTAAAAACGGGGAATATTTTTTACATTGAAACATGGGGTTTATCTGATCAAACCTGCAGAATGAAACCACTTAACATCAGGGCATTTCACTGACATTTCTCTGCTGTTAGCCTGGCTGAATTTATTCAGAGACACCGATTAGCCAGCCTTGCTGCCCCTGCACTGTGTGGACATGTGTGTGGATCTTCCTTGGGATTCCCTCATTGTGGAGTGCTCCACTCATGTCCTGCTGTGTCCCCGCTCGGTGCCGATCTGGCTCCGTGTAGGGACTTCATAGTAGGGGTAATTCACAAACCCCCGAATTTCACTGAATAATGAATTTCACCATTTGGGGTGTAGGTGTGGCTACTGCGGGGCGCTGTGAAGATTTCTCGCACAGGGTGCCCAGAGGCCTAAGGCCGGCCCTGGTCCCACGATTGCAGGAAACCTGTGTTTTTAGTTGTGAGACTTAATTTTTCCTCTATGTTGTTTTAAATAAATATATTGTAACCAGAAAATATTTAGCTTTAGATAATAAAGACAAATTAGGAAGACCTTTTTGTTCCATATTTAAAAAAATTAATAATTGAAAAAGAACACATATTTATGAGGATAGATAGCTGAATACAAGCTGTAATATTAGGAATGAGAACAGTATGTGACCTGCGTGATACTGCCTACCAACCTGGTTAGTTCATGTACGATTGTTGGACAGATACTGGGACTCACTGGGAAAATTTAATGTAAAAAAAATAAGCAGCAGAGACATTTTCAAACATGTTGGAATTGTTATAGGATATGTAAAGGTCTATTCCAGAGGCGTAACTAGAAACCTCAGGGCCCTGGTGCAGGAACCGTGACGCCCCCTCCCCACCCTAGGCAAAATGTATTATGTGCCCCCCTCCCTTCGACATTCATTGGTCCTCTCCAGGTCCACAATGTTGACTCCAGACAATCAGTGTCCCATTTTTTCCAGGTCCACTATGGCCTCTTCAATCCATCCCATTTTTAATGTAATGTGCACTATGTGTATCTCACAGAGCTCCACAGCAATAAACCTCACAGTAATGTGCGGTGTGTATGAACGTTTCACAGCTCCACAGCTATAAAACTCACAGCAATGTGCGGTGTGTATGAGCATATCACAGAGCTCCACAGCAATAAAACGTACAGTAATGTGCAGTGTGTAGGAACGTATCAAAGAGCTCCACTGCAATAAAACTCACAGTAATGTGCAGTGTGTAGGAACGTATCACAGCTCCACAACAATAAAACTCACAGTAATGAGCAGTGTGTATCAGTGTAAATCACAGAGGTTTACAGCAACAAAACTCACAGTAATATGGGTTGAGTATGAGTGTATCACAGAGCTCCAAAGTAAAACTCACAAAGAAGTATAAAATAAATTTATATATATGCAAGCCCCCAGGCCCAGGTGAGTGTGGGCCCCCCGAACTCAAGGGCCCGGGTGCGGTGGCACCCTCTGCACCCCTGGTAGTTACGCCCCTGGTCTATTCACAAAGCACCAAAATTGCGTGCAATTTCGGTGCTTTGCATTTCGGCTCATTTTGGCACACTTCGGCGGTTTCATTTTGCTGAAAATATGGTGAATTCACTATTTTGTGAATGGTCACTGTATGTTGCCGAAATGGGAGGCGCCGAAGCAGTTATCGGACGTCGTCAAAAAACGCTGAATTGCGGCGATAACTCCCAAATTCCACTGAACTGAAAAAAGAAAAAGGAAAAAAAATCAGTAAAAATGTGTCCAAGTAATAAAGGCCCCTATTACACTCTTCGCTCAAATTTTTTTTGCGCGTGCAAATTAACTTGGTATTATGATCAGAGCGCATTTTTTCTTCCTTTAAGATTTTTCGTGCGCAAATCCGACACGCAAAGCCGTTTGCAAATGAACGTTGCGTGCAGGAATCGGTGGGCAATCAGAATTGAGAACCACCATTTTCTAACGTTAGGTTGTTGCGCCTGTCAAAGTCAATCTACATATATATGCTGCAGTAAAAAAAAAAATAACACTATTTATTAATTTTATTGTTTGGGTATGTGTAGAATGTGTAACTGTACTGTGCTGTTTTTTTTTTTGTGCTGGGGTAGCTTTTCAAAGACGTTACGAAAATGCGTGCAAACTTTCGTTGCGCAAAGATTGTAATACCATCCGCATACAAGCGCACGAGCGCATTTGCGCTGTCAATGTTAAGTATAGGATGTGCGCACGGACTTGCGCTCTCGCAAGGTCAATTGCGGTAGATGATTTTGCGCATCGTTTGCGCGAACGTTGAAATACTACGTTCTGCACAAATGGTTTTGTCCTCGCGCAAATGCGCATTTGCGTGTGCGCAAAACCGATGCGCGAGGAGTGTAATAGGGGCCAAAGTCTTTTAAAAAATAATGAAAAGTTCTCTTTTTGAAAAACTTTTACTTTTTTATTTTGTAAAACAAAATGTAGTCTAAAAAATTCAAAGGTATTGTAAAAAATAAAAAGGGTTTTTGCAAAAAATAAAAAAGAATATACACAGGGTTATTCAGAGAGCGTGAAAAGCAGGAGAATGACTGGAGAATGAAAAATTCTAGGTCAAAATAGCCAATTTGGAAAGAGAGATGAAAGGGAGAATTTTTCTGGTTTGGCTATTTTGACCTAGAATTTTTCATTCTCCAGTCATTCTCCTGCTTTTCACGCTCTCTGAATAACCCTGATAGTCTTTGAAAAAAAATCTGTTATTTTTTTACAACGAAACCAATGGGGTTCGCCTGTTTAAAACTGTTGAATTGAAACACTGAAAATCACGGCATTTCGCCAGAATTTCGGTGCAATTTGGCGTCCTGTGAATAGAAGACAATAGCCTTCTTTGGGACAATTTTGGTGCTGCCAAATGCACCATGTTTTGCTGTCGATTTGCTTGTTATTATGTATTTAGCGAATTGACAGATTAGGTGCAATTCGGGGCCAATTCGAAGGTTAGTGAATAATCCCTTTAGTCTAGTGACATATTCCAATATTGCCATGATACGATATAGGTGCACATACTAGATTCTGAACTTAATATAATATATATTTCTCAAGATATCTGTTTAAATTTTCTGGAAATCAAGAAAATTCTGTAAAGCTATAGGGAAAGCCCCTTATGAGTCAGACCCCTAATGTCTGTGAGCTTTCTTTGGCAGTAATACAGAGGAATTATTCAGGGTCTGGAATCAAATTACTTTCCTGGTCTGGAATCTTAAACCAAGTTTTGATTTAATATGGCATGCAGCTGTTTGACAATGTAAGTATGATAAAAAAAAAGTGAAATTATTCTTGTGGCTGCGTTGCCAGAACGGCATGGAAATATTTACTCGGTTCTGTAATGAAGAGGGTCTGTGGTCATGGGGAAGAGAGAGATGTCCATCTGGATAAAGTATTTTAGGGAGATGGAAACTAACATAATGAGTCAGGGAGAGAAAGTAATGCATATAATGAAGAATAAAGAGTGGGCGGAGAAGACCTTCACTGACTTTGAGCCAAGAATACAGTAAAAGGAGGACAAATACGTGATTACAGAGAAAAATCATGGTATGTTGAATTAGGGACAGATAGCAAACCGTGTATTAAAACATTTACACAGTAATACAATTAAAAAAACTTCTTTTAATATAGAAAATAATTATTCAAAGACTAGAAAGTAGAAAAAAAGACTGTTACCATAAGAGTGCTTTATAGAGGAAGTGAAGGTATGAGTAAGTGTTGTAGAGGAAGTACAGAAGGGTCATGATGGGTTATATTTGCTGGCTGTTAAAGAAACATGCATGCTTTGATAGTGTGCTTTTAAAAACATGCTATGCCGGGGGCGTGGCCGACGACCTAACATGGCGGACGCGTTTTAGTGTTAGTGTTCCTCTGTCCGCACGCGGCGATTTAAAGCAGATACCTCAAACTTATCTCACCTAAAAGCAGTCTGCGAATAGGGCTTGGCTGGGAGAACAGTAATGGCCACCACCAAAGCCAAAAAAACGGCGGATCGCATGGATTTCTTTGCCCCCAAACAGCCTAAACGGATGGAAGGCGCGGAAAAGCAAGATGGCGCCGGCTCTTCCTCCTCAGCCTCCAGCACCCAACGTCGCGACATGGACACGGATCTGGAGACCTTCTCCACCCACATGAAGGGTATGATTCGGGACCTTTCCACCACATTAATGACTCGAATGGACACAATAGCTGCGGATATACGAAAAGATATCCACGACATTGGTGACAAGACCTCCAGGCTTGAAGACAAAATGTCTGAAACATCTGATGCGCACAACCGCATGGCAACGAAAATCAAAGCGCTAGAGCAGGGGTTAAAATTCCACTCGCCCTCTCGCAATTTGCGAGTAGAATTGGCAGGGGGCGAGTGAAATTGGTCTGTAATCCCTTTCAGGTGCTCAGTGTCGGCTCCATGCTGACACCAGCACTAATCAGGGCTTTTTACCGCCGGGTAGTCTTTGTCTGCTGGAGGAGGGATTCATATCCCTTCCTTTTCAGGCTTTGAAAATAAATACTGTGTCTGCCCTCTGCCTCGTGCGGGTCCTCCATGATGCTGTCACAACAGAGACCATGTGTGACATCTCATCTCTGCCTGTACTCCCCGGCAGTTGTTACAGCGTGTCAGGCAGGGGCAGGTCACACCTTCACAGAGTGGAATCTGGATGGAAGGCAAGAACAACAGGCATGGTGCCTCCTCAAGGCAGCATCTTGGAAAGTGCCTGCGCAAGAAACAATCTCCACCTGAGGTAATGATCACCTGACACCCCCCCTCGGAAGAAGGGGGAATTACTTTATTTGCCAAACAAGAAACAGATTTTCTTAATATAAACCCAGAAAAAATACTTTCTTATTGCCCTTTATTTTGTGTGATGTGTGCTGTTTAAATTGGCAGTGGGAGCCAGGAAGGAGTTAATGTAAAAAATGTGTGCAGCCCATTTTGCAATGTAGTGCTCCCACACCTCAGCTGTGATCAGGTGATTCCACTTAAACAGAAATTAGGCAGGAAATTCACAGAGCTGTCTGGTCCACTGGCCCCTCTGTCCTGCTCCAAGAGGAGAGGACTTTCTGCACTAAATCAAATCAAATCAGATCAAAATAAGCTTTATTGGCAGGACCAAATACATTTTAGCATTGCCAAAGCATATGGGGAGGAGGGGGGGTAGTGGGACATATATATGGGGGATGGGCAAGTCCATGGACATTATCAGGGGTAAGGGATAATGTGAAGGGGGATGGGGGCGAGTCCGTGTTGGGGATTTATAAAGTCCAGGATCTCTCATGTTCCTCTCAGTCTGTGACATTCTGCGACGTATTGGACAGATATTTTCACCGCCGGCTCCTCTTCTCCAGTATGATGTGGAGTTTCCTCGTCTCTTCTATAGAGGTGAAGTCCGGGATGAGAGCGGAGAGTCTCTGGAAGTGAGTTTCCCTCAGTGCTGAGTACTTGGGCACTGTAGGAGGAAGTGGACCTCATCTTCCAGGGCCTCCTGGTCACAATGCTGGCACAGTTTATTCTCCTGGGCTTGTAGGTCTGTCTAGCCATTCAATTTCCAGGCTGTGGGCGCTCAGTCTGTACCGGCTCAGGATCTGTCTGTCCTTGGGTTTGTAGTACCTCCAGGTATGGGGCCAGTTTGTATTCCCTCTGTAAGGATTGGTAAATGGTGAGTTTCTTGGAGTTTGCTATATCATGTCTCCATTCTCTGATATAGTTTCCCTGGAATCGTTAATTAGGGCCTTTATTTGATATTTGTCATGGCCTTCATGGGGGCTTTGGATGATCAGGGTGGATATGAGTTGTTGCAGCCCACATGGTTTTGGATGGTCCTTGGTGGCCAGTAGGGCTTTATGGTGGTATGAGTTGAGGCTGCTGATGTTTAGATGGTCCCAGTATGATAAGCGCCCTCTTCTGTACTGCAAGAAGTAAGGGGAGTCTGCCCAGCTCAGCCCGGCAAGCATTGTTAGAGGTGCTCCGATGGACTTGGAGGAGGTGCTTGCAGAATTCCAGATGGAATATGGGCTGGTGTCCCATTTGGGTTGGTAAGGGTAGGTGATGGGGCCCCATACTTCACTGCCATAAAGGAGGATTGGAGTGATGACGCTATCAAAGATTTAAGCCAGACTCTTACAGGCGGTTTTAGTTTGTAGAGGTTTCTCCTGATGGCATAGAAGGTTCTATGCACCTTGTCTCTTAGGGCCTCTATGGCTGGTTTGAAACTTCCCGATCGGTTTGTTTCTAGGCCGAGGTATGTGTAGCTGTTGGCTTCATCAAGAGTGCAGTCATTAAGTGTGAAACAGGACTCTTGGTTTTTGCATTCTTCCTTTGGAAAACCATGACCTTTGTTTTCTTTTGGTTGATGGGTAGTGCCCATGCCGCACTGTATTTTTCCAGCACTTCCAGGCTGTCTTGTAGACCTCTCTCTGTTGGTGACAGTAATAGGAGGTCATCTGCATACAACAGGAACTTCACCTCGGTGTCATGTAGAGTTAGTCCTGGTGTTGAGGAGGATTCTAGAGCTTCAGCAGTCCATTGATGTAGATGTTAAAGAGGGTTGGACTTAGGCTGCAGCCTTGTCTGACTCCACGAGCCTGCCGGAGTACTCTGTTCTCTTCCCATTCACCTTTATGCTGCAGAAGTTCTCATTATATGAGCTCTTGATGACGTCATATGTTTTCCCTCCTATTCCACTCTCCAGTAGTTTGAGGAAAAGGCCTGGGTGCCACACTGAGTCAAAGGCCTTCTTAAAGTCCAAAAGCAAGCAAATATTTTCCCATGTTTTGTATTGTGGACATGGTCTTTGATGAGACTGTGCAGGGTGTAGATGTGATCTGTAGTGCGATGGTTTGGCATGAACCCTGCTTGGCTTCTGTTGAGGACGTTATGCTGTGTCAGGAAGCTGAGGATTCTTTTGTTCTGGATGCTATTGAACAGTTTTCCCAGTGTGCTGCTGACAATATCCCTCTGTAGTTGGCTGGATCATATTGGTCTCCACTCTTATGGATGGGTGTTATGAGGCCTTGGTTCCATACTTGAGGGTAGAATCCAACGCTCAGGACCAGGTTGAAAACTTTACATATTGCGGTGTGTACTTCTGGAGAGCCGTGTTTAATCATCTCTGGAAGAATTCCATCCATCCCGCTGGCTTTTTTACTTCGCAGATCTTGAATTTTTTCTGCTACTTCTTGGGGTGTAATGGGTGTATCTAACGGGTTTTGGAAATCCTTGATTTTTTCCTCCAGTTCATGTAGTCTTCTGATGATGTGTTCCTGTTCCCCAGTTAGCTCTCTTTGGGAATGTCTTTGTACAGGCTCTTGAAGTAGTTGAGCCAGATGTTGCCATTTTGGATGTGGAGGTGTTTTTTCTTGGATCCTGAGCCGATTTGACTCCAGGTTTCCCAGAAAGAGTTTATCCTGAAGAGCCTCTTCCAGTTGTTGAAGGTTTTGGAGATGAGGTTTTGTTTTTTTTCTTTTTGAGGATTTGTTTATAGTTTTTCTGCAGGACACCATGTGTGATCCTCAGGTCAATGTTGTCGGGGTCTCTGTGTTTTTTATTTTTGAGACTGTTCGTAGGTTGTTTCTTAGTGTTCTGCATTCTTTGTCAAACCATTTATTGGGTTGTTTATTGGATGATTTCTTGAAGTTGACTTTTTTAATGTTGGAGGTCTCTGCGATGGTGTGTATTATGCTGTGGAGGTCCTTTGCTGCTTGGTTCACCCCCTGGGGACTTTGTTAGCTGATCTTTGATGTCGGGTCTGTTGATAACCTCTCTGTAGGCTATGGTAGAGTGTCTGGTCCATTTGAACGATGGTGGGAGGTTGTACAGTCCGCTCTGCTGGGGTTTTGAGGATGGTTTGTTTCAGGATTTAATATAAAGCAGTAGTTGGCTGTGGTCTGACAGGTGTGTTTGTGGGGTGACGGTGAAGGCGTTGATGTGAGTGGAGTTCATATCCGTGATTGCATAGTCGACCACACTGTTTCCTACATGGGAGCTTAATGTATACCTTCCCAGAGAGTCTCCCTTGGTGCGGCCATTAAGGATGTAAAGCCCGAGACTCCGACACAAATTCAGCAATTTTCTTCCACTCTTGTTGGTTTTATCGTCATAGCTGTTTCTTTGCACCTGTATTGACTCCTGACAGTAGTTTACGGCTCCCAAAATGTATGTGTTCCCATCTGAGGTCACATAGTCCTTTTCTCTTCCTGTCCTGGCGTTGAGGTCTCCATAGAGAAGCACGTGTCTAGGACTGGAAGTGGGAGGCCTCACTCTGTACCACCTTTAGGTGTCTGTTTTGGAGTATGGAGACTCTGGTGGTGCAATGTAAGCTGCACATAGGAAGATGTCTGACTGAGAGGTGAGGATGGAGCTACTTATTTTATCCAGATGTGGCTGCTCCTTTCTTGATTGCTTTGATGTTCTCGTGTAGCTCCTCCTTATACCAGATTAATATTCCTCCTGAATGGCGACCCTGTTTGATGCTTTTATCCTTCTGGGCGGGCATGGAAAATTCTCTGTAGCCACAGGTGTTTGTGGGTCATCCTGTGCCCGGCTCCATGTTTCCAGCAGGATTTGTATGTCCACGTTGTGCAGTCTATGTTTGAAGTCTGGATCGTTTACTTTGGATCCAAAGGTTGAAGCATTCAGACCCTGAATGTTCCTGCTACTGATTGTTAGTGATGTCATTTTATGTTGTTATACCTTGTAATGAGCAAAATTACATGGGACAACCAGGTTGTGGATGTTGTCATTGTAGTTCATTATGAGATCAATTCACATTAATTTGTTGTATAGTGTGCCGAGGAGGGTCCGTATCTCCTCCAAGTCTCTGTTCTGTGGAGGTCTTGATGTCCATCTTGGGGCGGGTGGTTTCCGCCATTCCTGCCATCTGTCTGTAGAGCCACAAACTCCTCACCTCAGCTGTGATCAGGGAATGTGAGAGGACACTGCAGGGGGGGCTCAGGGAGGAATGCATGGGAAGTAATCAGCTCCTCTAAATTTTGCAGTTAACTCCTTCCTGGCTCTCCTTGCCATTTTAAACAGTGCACAAATCACAAATGCATCCACACACTGACAGGGTTATTCAGAGAGCGGTGAAAAGCGGGAGAATGACTGGAGAACTGAAAATTCTAGTTAAAATAGCCAAACCAAAAAATTCTCCAATTTCTCTCACTTTCAGAATTGCCTATTTGACCTAGAATTTTCAGTTCTCCAGTAATTCTCCTGCTTTTCACCATGCTCCGAATAACCCTGTGACTCTACAGTGGGGAAACAGCCTCCTTAACACAACGTCTATACAGCCCTTCTTGGTCCCCAAATCAACAATACCCTCACAGCACCCACAA
>RXON01003642.1:0-75590 GCA_009667805.1 Leptobrachium leishanense
TTTCCCACATTCAGAACATGCAAATGGCTTCTCGGATGTATGAATTCTCTCATGTACAGTAAGCTCATTCTTTCTTCTAAAACATTTTTCACATTCAGAACATGCAAACAGCATCTCTCCTGTATGAATTCTCTCATGCTCAGTAAGATAACTCTTTGATGTAAAACATTTTCCACATTCAGAACATGCAAGCGGCTTCTCTCCTGTATGAATTTTCTCATGTACAGTAAGATTACTCTTTGATCTAAAACATTTCTCACATTCAGAACATGCATACGGCTTCTCTCCAGTATGATTTCTCTCATGTTCAGTAAGTTCACCTTTTAATCTATAACATTTCCCACATTCAGAACATGTAAACAGCTTCTCTCCTACGTGAACTCTGTGTTTACCAAGACTTGTGTTTATGCTTAAACTTCTCTCACTGCAAAGAAATGTCCCAGATGACAGTCCTGGATTCTCTGGTTCTTTTGAATTTTCTAAGGAGTGCAAAGCTTCATCTTTGAACATTATTTCATCTTGTTCTTCTGGCAGAGGCTTCATGATGTTTTCTTCAACATATGGCACTGGTTCTTCAAAAGCAATTCCTGAAGACATTTTAGGACTTTTTCTGTGTGCCGCTGCACAAAATACCTTTTTGGTTTTAATGATAAAACCCACAGGAACAAAATACTTTTCTATCAACAGGAACAAATGAATGTCTCTTTAAATCTGCAAAATATAAAACAACAAAACACAGAGGGTTAAACACAAGTGCTTTTCATTTCAGCCCATTTCCCTTCCATTTCACCAAAAGTACCGTGCATTCACTAGTCACTGTGTGTTCACTGAATTTTCGGAAAATGAAGTCGTCGAAGCCGTTATCAGACGCTGGTGAAAAGCACCGAATTGGCCTCATTGAGTTTCACCAAACTGAAAAAAATAACCGATAGGAAGTTACAACAATAAAAATGTGGTAAAAGGTGTGTAGGACCCAGACATATTATATATCCTTTTTTCGTCAGATTCATTATGTATCATTAGTATATGCAGGGCTCAAAATTTCAAGTCCCGAGCCACTAGCCAGGCCTTAAGAATTACTCGTTACTAGTAATCAAGCACAGGCAAGCGCTATAAGATCAAAGATCTGATTACATGCATGTCCACTAAAGTCATTTACATACTAGAATGCCCGTGCGGACTATGGTATGTGGGCCAAACATCCAGAGCACTTTACATTAGAGTCAATGAGCACATGAACAACATTAATAAAGGATATGCTAAACATAGTGTTTCTGCACACTATAGCGATAAACATCAATGTAATCCTAGAGGCACTAAATTCTGGGCAATAGAAAGGATCAGCACTAATTGGCGGGGTGATAATCTAACTGAGCGATTGATCAAATCGGAAATGAGATGGATCTATAATCTGGACACTATGACCCCTAGAGGCCTTAATATAGATTTTGAGGTCTGTCACTTTCTTTGAATAACGGTACTATTCAATATATCCCTTTTTTGGGGTATGCATACATAGGATGTTATGATGTCTTTGTCTAATGTGGCCTTTTATATGTAAAAATGTTATGTTTGCCATTCTTGGTCGTTCCAATATGGAGATTTGGGGTTTTTTTGGGACAAAACGCTGATGTTCTGGTCGTTTTTATATATGTAATGCGCTTTGTCCAGTGCCCAGATAGATACAGAACCTCCACCATGGCTGAGAGCGAAAGTACAAACATGGTTGGATGAGGACGTCATTATCCGGCGTCTTATTCAGTACGCTGCAGCCACAGAAGACCGGAAGTGGAGGTGGAGGTGCGCCATACCGGAAGCGGAAATGTGTCATCAAAATGGCGTCTGGAACGCAGGGCGGACGGTACTGCGACCCGCACGCCACATCTTGGAACTCATTATGACTTTCAGCCAGTATTTAAGCCGGGAACAACGGAATCTAATTCATTCGATTGATAAGGCCTGCAGATGCGGGCGAAACGCGTCTCGATTTATATTCATTAAATTTTATATTTTAATTATCTTATATTCCCATTTTATTTATTTATTTTATTTTTCCATTTTGATTTTATTCATTCTTGATTCCACTCATCCATCCTGATTACTGGACATATACCCAAGAAAGGACAGCAGCTTTTGGATCTCTACTCTGACGCTCCTGGATTTCTACTTTGATGCTCCTGAAATCTGAAGCAGTGCTCAAGAGGTGGGACCCCCTTAAGCGATAAGAGGTCCAAGGTGCGATTACAGAACCACCCTCAGTGGAGGTTCTGAAACACGTGAGTGTGCTCCTTTATAGTATATATATATATTCCAGTTATACAGTACTGTACTATGTATTTTCTTTTTATTTGAGATACATTCCCCATCAAGATACAGTATCCATCATACGGGACAAGCATCTACCATACGGGTGAAGTCCCCCATAAAGAGACTTAAAGACGTACATCTAGAGTCTTGAAGACTCCTCACTTGTGAGTTGTATAACCATCAGTGTGTGGTCATTTGTTTCCAGTATATACTGCGCAATGGTCTCCTTTTGTCTCCTCTTCTAGGATTTACGGACTATTCTGATTCAAAGACCACGGACTTACCACCTAATACATTGTTTGTATTGACTATCTAATACATTGTCTGTATATGTCCTATGCGCTCCCATATACCTTGGTATTTTTTCGTAGTTAGTTAGGAGTGGAGGATACACTCAGCTGGTGAGCTGCAATTATACAACCATCTTTTTCTCTATCTAAACTATCAAGCGCCTATACACTCACCTTCTAGGTCTTTTACACTTAAGAATTACTCGCCACCAATTGCACCACCTAACCCCTACCCTTAACTCCGCCCCTAAAACACACCCGCTTATATTTTTACATTTATCTGATAATGTAAATAAATGGACTTTATTTTGTTACGTAGTGTTCATTGTGTGCTACAACACGCCTGTTTATTGTGTAAATCTGGCATTCTTCAGTATTAATGATGGATTTTATTCCTCAGCATAAGAGAAACGACGTTTTGACCCGGACAGGTCTTTGTCAGGTATAGAGTGAAGGTCAACTTATAACTTATAAATAGCATTACCAATCAGTGACATCACTAATTGGTTACAACAATCAATGGTTACATGTGAGCAAACTTAAGATAGAACACCAGTAAAAGCTGTATCAGTTATACAAAGCATCTTATACATCTTAGACAAATGTTTTCTAGTTATGTAAGCGTATAAAGATATAATAAATATAATGATTATATAATGACAATTTGTGTCTCTTTAATAAATAGGAAATACGTAATGTCATACATGCTTTACATAATATATTCTAAGGGTGGGTACAATACTGCTGGGTGAAACACAGAACCAAAGACAGAACAAGAGGGGAAAATCCAGAGATGTAGTCAGTAGAAAAGCCAGGTACAGTACACGACCAATTAGAATACAGGACAGAATGGAGAATCCAAAAGGGAAGTCAAAATATAGAAGCCAAGGTGGGTACACGGGAAAACATCAAGAGCAAGAAGCACAAGGGATAACACGAATAGAAAAGTCAAAGAGATCTGGTTTCAGCCAGTTCCTGGGGGTTTAGATGGAATCCTGTGGAAATAAAGGGATCCACTACCTACAGACACACATAAGGGAAACAGCACAGTATATACAACATGAAAATCTACAATAAATACATAAAGGGAATAATAGTATAAGCACAGACATCAGTGAATAGGGCACAGAAAACACAAACACCCCGTACCTACAAATACACGTACAGGGTGACTTTAACATAGGAGAATGCAGGGAAACAATATAAATCATCAGACCAGCACATCCCAAACGCAGCTCTATGTTCATGTACCCCGAGTCCAAGGTGACTAACGTCACAGAAGCTAAGCACAGTAAGCTTGCGCAAGCTGCAAACTGATTTTACCCCAGTTTAGGGTCAGGATTGGAATATCGATGCCAGACGTTAAACTTGCTTCTCCCAGCGCTGACGCTTACATATCGAGACATTACATTAGCACCAGCTATGGAATACAGACCCGGATACTTTGGAACTACATTCCCCACGAGGCTTTGTTGCCATGCTAATGAGTAGCTGAGCCTCAAGGGAGATGTAGTTTCAAAATATCTGGAAGGCCGAGGGGGCTGACCCCGGCTGTAAATGGTTGAAATTTGAATGAACACTGTGACACTTTTTGTTACAGCATTGTGACGTGACGTACAGACTTACAGGGTTAATCACCAAGCGCTGAATTTACCACCAAACAGAATTTCACCAGATCTGCGATTTCGCGGCAATTTGTCTTTTCACTAAGCTGTCAATTCACCAAATACAGGCAAACTGACGGCGAAATACGGTGCAATTCACCGGCACCGAAATTGTCCCATAGAGAACTAATGATCCGTCTGTTCACAGAACCCGGAATCGCAGCGAAAGTTTAACGACATTCCCTGATTTCAATTCGACAGGTTTAAACGGGCGAATCTCACAGCTTTCAATGGAATAAACAGAAAAGCTTTTATGTTTTTAAAGACCGTTATTTTTACAAAAGCCTGATTTATTTTTTTAACCCTTTGCCCGCTGCAGGGCACACTATGCCATCCCTGCGGCGAGTGCACCTTGAAGCTGCGGCGCAGCATAGCACTACCCACTGACCTCAATAGGCCTCCTTCACCCCGCCCACCAGTCTGAATGCGCCGTTGGCTGCCGCAGAACAGCCTGAACTCAGGCCGCCCCCTAGCAGCCAATGACAGGTGCTGAGAGACAGTTGCTAGGCGGGCCGGAGGAGGGGCCCGCTGCAGCAGCCGGCAAGTGGGTCGGCGGGCACAAATCACCCGGCAGCAAAGGGTTAAAGAACATTTTGTATTCTTTAGAGGATATTTTGGTTTTATTTTTGTTTAAGAGTTTTATATTTTTTTGTAAAAAGACATTTTCATTATTTTTTAAATGAGTTTTTTATTATTTAGACGCATTTTATGCATTTTTATGGTTTAAACACCTTTTATAAAAAGCAGCATGGCGCCGGTTGATGTAGTTCGGTGACCCTGAGGTGAACAGAATTCCCTGCAGAGTCGGCGAAATGAAATCGTCAAACTGCACCAACATTTCACTGCTTTGTGAATAACCCCTATAGTCTGTGTGTGCTGTATGTGTGCGCGTGCTCTGTATATAACGGTGTGTGCTGTATGTGTGCGCGTGCTCTGTATATAACGGTGTGTGCTGTATGTGTGCGCGTGCTCTGTATATAACGGTGTGTGCTGTATGTGTGCGCGTGCTCTGTATATAACGGTGTGTGCTGTATGTGTGCGCATGCTCTGTATATAACGGTGTGTGCTGTATGTGTGCGCGTGCTCTGTATATAACGGTGTGTGCTGTATGTGTGCGCGTGCTCTGTATATAACGGTGTGTGCTGTATGTGTGTGTGTGTGTGCTCTGTATATAACGGTGTGTGCTGTATGTGTGCGCGTGCTCTGTATATAACGGTGTGTGCTGTATGTGTGCGCGTGCTCTGTATATAACGGTGTGTGCTGTATGTGTGCGTGTGCTCTGTATATAACGGTGTGTGCTGTATGTGTGTAATATTCAGTGGGGGTTGTGAGATGGTGTTGGATCCTTTACCTTTTTTCCAGGTTTGAGGCTCAGCTTCTCACACACACCATCTCCTGCAGCAACACAGGGGGAGGGGCGCGCTCTGATGACATCACAGCCCATGTGACTGGATGCTGGGGGAGGGGAATGGGGGACACTGAGCTGTGAGGTGGCTGGATCCAGCACTGAGGGACAGGGAGGGAGACACAGCACTGTGATCAGGCCATTCATTAACCCTTTGTGTCCTGAGCCCTGTGAGGTGGCAGATCCGCCTGGTGAATCCAGAGAGGAGATCCAGGCTGAGGGTGCTGGGAGTGAGCGGCTTCTTGTAAGTAAGGGAGGTGTGACAGGTATCCCTGACAGCGCATCAATAGTGCAAAACACTGGAATGCAATTGGAACATTTGCATATGCATATATAAATAATGAAATAAAGTGCATCAACAGTAGGCACAATAGTGAAATAATGTGCAACAAAACAGTAAAGTGCAGCAGTGCCTTAAAAGAATAAAAACAACAGGGTTTTAGTGCAATAGTGCATATAGGAGGATACGTAGATAACCTGTAGATAATAAAGTGCACAAATTAAATGTCCAATGTTAATCCGATGGACATGCACAAAAAGTGCAAAAAGTGTCCAATATTCCAATTGAGTGCAATAGTGCGTATAGCAGTCCGTGAAAATGGAAGATAAAATACTCAGGAGTCTCAATGTTTGTGGTGCTCCTTCTTATTCCGGTGGAAAGTTCGTCACGTCCTCGATTTCATAAAAGAGAAGGGAGAAGCACACAGGGAAATCTTTGGTGCAGGAGATCTTATGACAAATTGGGCAAAGATTATTACTGGTAGAGGTATATACACTCACATTTAAATGAGCCTAAAGGTTTCCTGGCTCTAGGTTTAATCGCCTATGGCCATGTAGAGAGTGGCGCTTCCCTTCTTTACCAAGTAACAGATCCTAGACGAGTTAAGAACAGATGGGAGACAATGCTCCCATAGCGTAATACTGCAGGGTAACCAAACAGAGGTAATTACACATTGCACTCACCAATTAAGGAGCCTTTCAATCTCAGGCTCAGTCAGTATAGCATTAGTCACTCTTAGGTAGGTGCCCTGGACCTCTTTTCCTCGTTGGTAGATCCAGTGGTGTTGTTCCCATGAGGTATCAGGTTGGAATTAGCAAAACAAGGCCAATGAAGGGTTAAAAGTAAAAAATATGCATTTATTCCATAAAAAGGGACATAAAAATACCGAGCGTTTTGTTTGTTGCGCTGACTTTGTAAGAAGAACAGCTCAGCCGCCTCAAGATAATCCATAGTGGGTCAGACACACAAAGTGTACGCAGCAGTATGTCCGTCACACACACGAAGTGAGCAGTGTCGAAGAGCAGTACACTATATTGTCTCTGCAAAAAACAGAATGCACTACTCCACCTCATCTGGATCGTCCCTTAGTCGTCCGATAAATCGCTTCCAGTGGAGGAGGGTAGTCTGAGCTTATCGTACGACCGACATCGGACGGAAATCGGATGAAACAGTCGGTCGTCCGACTACGGTGCCAGTGGACGCTCAGCCTAATCCTTCTGTTCTGTCAGACTTCCTGCAGCTCTTATCTCCACACTCAGTTCCCAGACAGAGCACAGCAAGGGTTAATGGTTTAAAGGGACATGCACGGTGGTCAGCCACAGCCTTTCAACACATGAGACCTGGAGATGTGCTATACTTATACAGCCTCATTGTCTATATAAATATACAGGTTACATATTATGTGTATTTATATAGAGAACGAGGCTGTTTATATGTGCCCTGTGTATTTATATAGAGAACGAGGCTGTTTATATGTGCCCTGTGTATTTATATAGAGAACGAGGCTGTTTATATGTGCCCTGTGTATTTATATAGAGAAGGAGGCTGTTTATATGTGCCCTGTGTATTTATATAGAGAAGGAGGCTGTACGTGTATAGCATATCTCCTCCAGGTCTCATAATATATACCGCCTCATTCTCTATATAAATACACAGGGTATACATATATACAACCCCTTTATATATATACAAACAGGATATATATATATATACAGCCCCTTTCTCGATCTAAACACACTGAGCATAAATGTATACAGTCTATATATCAGGGTACATATACACCTCATTCCTCGCTCTCCATATAACACACAATATATACACACAGCTTCCATGCCTCCATATAGCACACCAGACATATACGCAGCCTCACTCCTTGTACAACACACAGTATATTTGGCCTTTCCAATCATACCCAACATCACTATGGAGGTTATTCAGAGAACACCAATATGTGACTGACATTTCGGTGCTCTCTCTCGTTCCCCACCCTGCGGTGAATTCAGCATGCACCGCAGGGTCTCTGGAGTGCAGGGAAAACCCGCCGCAAACTCACAGAACACACACCAAAAACCTGCCGGAACCGCCGCAAAAACAACGTCAAACATGTCGGGAAAAGCTGACGAGCCGCCGATCACAGCGCAAAGCAGCCGCCAGAAAAAGCCAACAAGCAGACAAACAGGGTATAAAACCCCCCAAAAAACAATACACTGGAAAGTTTCATAATTGAAATGCAGTTTGCAAAAAACTACTGAACGGAAATGCCTGGAATTTACATATAAGATCCAATGAATGATAATAAAAAGGGCTGTTACAGAAAAAAAACTTTTTTTTAAAAAAAAGGGGCAAAAAAAATTGCCGAAAAATGCCTATAAGATCCTAAAAAAAAACTATAAATAAAGAGACTCTTTACTGCAGAATTTTATAATGAACGGTTTATTACATATTGAATTAAAACGGGAATATTTTTAACATTGAAGCCTATGGGATTCGCCTGAATAAACTTGCCAAATTAAACCACCGAATGGCAGGGCATTTTGGCAACTTTTCTCTGCTGTTCGGTGTCTCTGAATAGATTCACTGCCGCTGCACAACCTGCCTGCTTTCTGAATAGCCCCGACATGTCACCGTATGGGGAAATTCCCTGTTTGGTGACATTTTGGGGCCAGATTGGCTCTCTCTGAATAACCCCTTAAGTACTTAAAGGAACACTCTAATCAAACCCCCCCCCCTGTTTTTTTACATTAAACTATCCCTATCCCCTCACTAACTAGGAAGGGATTTTTTTTTTGTGTAACTGTAATACTGTTGCAGCCAGCTGCCCGGGTAATTTTGGGTGATGGTTCGACAAAAGAAGACAGACGGAGGCCTTTGTTTCAAAAGAAAATGGCGTTTATTCAGCTGGACTCAAGAAGCAGATCAAATCCGCAGGCAAAAGCTTGAGTGACAAGAATAACAATTTCAGCTTGCTTTATACAAAGTACGAAAATACAGTTTCCTCCCATGTCCCACCCAACATTCCTTGTACCCCAGATTATCACGTGACGGTTACAATATGTCTAAGTTTGGACATAATCTTACACAACGTATCATCTTTCGCCTGTACTTCTCCTTTTCTTAGGTTTCCAGCTGCCAGCCACAAATCATCAGTTACCATGGTTCTGTGGCTGTCAGCTCTTCCTCCTCAGCTTTGTTGATACAAACCACAATCCTTAAGCAGGCAAACTGAAATTGTGTCTCGTGAGCACACAGGGACAGCAAGCTTTTTAAAACACAAAATGGAGGAACGTCAAAATGGTGGATCAACTAGATTAGTATATTTCTAAGTTAAATCCCAGGAGGTGCTATCTCAATACTTACCCTAAAATCCACTTGTTTCCAGCGGCGTCCTTTTTTTTTTTTAATACTCCTCTCCCTCCTCTTCCGCTCCCGTCCTTCTTGCTTTCAGGTTTACGTGAGAAGCGCGCATGTGGGCGTGGCACAAGGGGCCCCACTATCTCCTATTGCCCGGGGGCCCCACTATCTCCTATTGCCCGGGGGCCCCACTATCTCCTATTGCCCGGGGGCCCCACTATCTCCTATTGCCTGGGGCCCCACTATCTCCTATCGTCCGGGGGCCCCACTAGCTGTCAGTCCGCCCCTGGCTAGAGTGAGCTATATAAAAGAGCAGTTTCAACAAGCTCCTTCAATCCTTTACTTTTTGCCACTGATGAAGCGCTATTTCAGGCGTGAAACGCGTGTGGCTATTGTGTATTTTGGTTTTACTGTCACCTTTGTTTAAGGAGTTTTAATAAACACACCTTCCTAAGCTATTTGCACCATTTCACTCCTACCCAAGATTCTTTAAGGAGGTGAATATAGGGGACGCGATTGGGAGACTCGGCGGATCTCCTGAGAGGTGGTTTCCCCTGCCGAGACTGGCTTGCAGCGTCTGTTCTTTCAAGCATCCGGCGGATGTCTTTAAGTGGAGAAGGCTCTTATCAAAGAGAAGCCCTGACGGTCCCACTACACTCCCAACTACTGAACTGCCTGAGAGCAACGGATTCCGCTAAGACAAAGCTCAACGATCATTGCTGGATTTGAGTTTCTGGCTTAAACGCCACCACGGTGCGCGACGAAACCAATATTGGACTGATCTGTGGGTTTTATTCCTGAATGTATCCAGGCTAACCACAGACCTTTTAACCCCTTAAGGACCGCTGATGTACTATGTACGTCCTACCCACGGGTCTCCCTTAGACCCGCGGACGTACATAGTACGTCAGCGACGCCTAACCCCCCCTCCCACCCGATACTTACCTCCCTCGCTGGATCTCTCGCAGATCTGGCAGGGAGGAAGCCTGCCCTCGTTATTTACATGGGCCGGCGAGCTCGATGACATCACCACGCTGCGTGGTGACGTCATCAGCAGGCGCCCCCATTGAAATCACTAGAGGGCTCTGAAGGAGCCCCCACTCCCCTCCATCTCCCCAACCATTGATGATAGAGAGATGCAAGTTGCACCACTGGAAAAGGGAGAGTCTCCCCTTTTCAGCGGTGTACTGCATTAACGGTTTCGCTGCCATATCGCAATTCGGCGCGAATGTGCGCCGAATTACGATTCAAACCTGGAGGGGGCTGACATCGTGGATGTCAGCCAAGCCTCCAGGTCACCCCCCACCCACTGACATCCTCACCATATGTGTAAGTATGTCAGTGGGCCAGTTAACCCCCTAGCTGCCATGTGGAGATAAAGGGATCCAAACGATCCCCCTATCTCCCGATCCATAGCAGTGAGAGGGTCATATTCTTTCCAATGATACCAAACATGACCAGGTTTGGTGTAAAAATAAAACTTTAAAAAATAAATAAATAAACAAAAATATAATAAAAATATATATATATTTTTTAATTTTTGTCTGGGGGGGGGGGTTTAGTTAATTAGTACCTAGGCTGTCATCTAAAGATAATTAGCAAAAACCTGTCAGAATGAGCGCAGCACACATAGGTGAACTGGCTCAGCAGTGAAGGGGTTAAAAGCAAAAACATGTAAAAATTGGGTATTTCTATTCTCGGGACAAAATTTTGAACCTATTTAGCCGGGGTCTTTATTGGTGGTTGTAGATTTTGGGGATTAAATTACGAAAAAGTGTGTTTTTACCATTTTTTTCATCATATTTCATGTTTTTTTTTATAGTAAATTATTCGATATGATGGAAATAATGGTATTTCTGGAAAGTCCATTTAATGGCGAAAAAAACGGTGTATAATATGTGTGGGTCGAATAAACGAGTAAGAGGAAAATTTCACCTAAACACTAACAGCGCAGAAACGTAAAAACAGCAGCGGTCACTAAAGGACGGATTTGTGTAAAACCGCCCAGTCACTAAGGGGTTAAACAAAAAAGGTGCACTACTGCTGTTACCTGTCCCTTATTGGATGAACTATGACGGCTATGATTGAATTCTCTGGTCTCTGATAGACTGAAGAGGCAGAGTACTGTTAACTCTCTCCCTGCTGGGAATTAATACGCCTGTCAGGACTGACTAGAACCACTTAGGACTTTAGCAAACGCAGTTTTCCCCTTTATTTAAGTTTGTGAATTCCCTCTTCCTAAGAAAGAAATGAGATAACTGGGACTCTCTAAATTTCTTCTATATATGGAACGTTACCTCTAATCCTTCCTAGTATCTACGTGAGCGCCGCCCACTTTCTCTTTTTTTTTTGCCATGCTGGGCATGTGCCCACCACATCGTCGTCTTGGTGCCGGCGATTCTCATCCGGCCGCACCCTGACTGCCTCAGCACCACATGGGCCAACGATTCTTCCTCTGGAGAGCAGAGCAGCCTCCTGTCCTGACTTGACGCACTAATACTGGCGGCGGCACAAACCGTTAGTTGGATGGAAATCGGGGACCATCACAAAGATGACCAGGATAACGGGCCAGCCTGGGGATCAAGCAAAGCGATGCTACTCTAACGTGAGTGACACAACGTGCACTGCTTTCCTTTTCATCCATGTGTGAAAATTCATGTAGGCACTTAGAGAGGCCCCAGAGACATTCGCACCCAGAAGCTCCAGAGACATCAGCAAATAGGCCACAGAGAGGCACCAGTGGCCCCCTTGAGACCCTAGAGGGACCCCAGGATCCCCCCAGAGACCCAAGTGGCCCAGAGGCATACCAGGATAGTTCAGGCTCCCCAAAGTCTGCTGAAGAGCGCCGATCTGAATCCCAGATTACTAAAAAAAAAACTTTGCTCTTCTTTATAAGGCACTAAGTAGACTATTCCTCGCTCTGCTGAGCAGCCAGAGCTCACACACTGACACGGCAGCGGCGCAAACCGTCAGTGAAGTGCTGTGATTTGAACCCGCTCGCTCCACCATGACTGGGGAGACAGATGGAAAGATGTTGGACCAACACAGATGACCACGATCAAGCAAAGCGACACTACTGTAACGAGATTGATGCAACGAGCACGGCTTTCCATCCATGTTATGAAAATTCATGTAGGCACCTAGAGACACCAAGAGGTCCCAGGGTCCCCGAGGTCTGCTTAAGAGCGCCAAACTACAGAAAAAACCTTCAAGGAAATCACATCTGCGTGGGACCCCAGACGGAGTGGGGAGTATCGGTGGGAGGGAGGCTTGAGCAGGGAACGTCCTCCTCGCATGAGAGTGAAACGAGAGGATGCTCTCTGCATGTCCTTCGCGTACAAGTGGTTAAGAAAAAGAAACTCCCCCGTTAGGTTTAATGAGTGTAACAGATCAATACCGCTTCCTAGCCGGACCCCCGTGTTCTCCCCAGCAAACTCTTGTGCCTTCCTCCAGTACGTTAGATGAAGCTTAAGGACCGGAACATAGGGATGCACCAATACCACTTTTTTAAGTACAAGTACTGATACTTTTTAAAAGTACTCACCGATACCGAGTACCGATACTTTTATTTTATGTCATGTGACCGCTTTCCAATAAGAACAGACCTCATATAAAAATGCCCCCAGTTCACATGTATATACCCCCCGAGATATAAATATACAGAATGCCCCCAGCTCACATGTAACTTGCCCCCAGCCCGTATGGATATTGCCCCAGCCCGTATGGATATTGCCCCAGCTCGTATGGATATTGCCCCAGCTCACATGGATATTGCCCCAGCTCATATCGATATGCCCCCAGCGCTCACCTATACGCTGGGGAAGCTGGCCACGTGCATGAAAAGCGAGCGGCCAGCGTTCCCCTCCGGCGGCAGCGATACTCACCCATCTGAAGATTTGGTCGCGCTGCTGTGATGCGATCACGTGGCTGCCGGGCGCATCTGTGCATCACAGATGTGCCCAGCAGCCACTTGAACGCAACACAGCAGCGCGACCGGACCTTCAGACGGGTGAGTATCGCTGCCGCCAGAGGGGAACGCTGGCCATGCGCTTTTCATGCACGCGGCCAGCTTCGCCAGCCCCGCATACACCGGCAAGCCGGCCCAGTGCTGGCTTCCGGTATGGGGGGGGGGTTGTATCGGGCCATTTGTATGAGTACCAAGTACTTGTGCAAACGGCAGTATCGGCACCGATACTAGTATAGGTGCATCCCTACCGGAACATGTAGAGAACATTGCTAACATCCCACAGAAATAAGACGAGGCTGCAGATCTAGAGGGTTT
This sequence comes from Leptobrachium leishanense, assembly GCA_009667805.1. Classification (NCBI taxonomy): domain Eukaryota; kingdom Metazoa; phylum Chordata; class Amphibia; order Anura; family Megophryidae; genus Leptobrachium; species Leptobrachium leishanense. The sequence goes on from RXON01003642.1 coordinate 13,580, forward strand.
CAGGGTCAAAATGGAGCTGGTTTTATTGGGGACAGGCACAGATATTTATGCGATCAAACATGTGATATTTACAAATACAAAACCTCCCCTAGAAAATGTTATGAGGGTTTCTGATGTTACTGCTCCTTCTGTTTCATTTGGGACATAATTAGACTAAGACAGTTAAACATTTGAGCAACATTCCTAGACAATACAGGACAATGACAGTCGTGGATGGTAAACAAGATTACAGTCTAACAGCAGATAATCTGCTTTGTCAGGCAAACACTGCCCCATTAACAAAACTATTCAAATATACAGCAGATATCAACCGATAGACAATAAAACTTTATTCATACAGAACACAGATTACACACACACCCTGCACCCCCTAAAGGCACAGGATGATTTCAACATAAGAGAGGGCAGGGAAATACTATAGAACATGAGGCCTGCACCTCCCAAATACATTTCCAGGCCCATGTACCCCAAGTCCAGAGTGACACACGTCACAATGAGTTTTCTCTCTCAGTTGTAACATCCAGAAAATGACAACGACATTATACGCCTGTATGAATTTATTATTCAGTCGGTAGAAACTATTCAGGGTGGAAGGGGTTAAGTTTATACGATGTTCTGAAACCTAAATATAAACAATAGGATATTGTAATGCTCTACCGGGAGGGTTTGTACTGTTTTTGTGGATCTTGGGCAGACGGTAATAAGTCGCTGCTGCTAGTGCTGATGGTAATAGCGCTTTCCTTGCTTTTTCACTGATCACACCCAAGTCTCGGCCGCTCTGGAGCAAAGCTTGCAATTCTACAGGGAATTTAGTCAAGGGATTCCTGGGTAGTCGTTGGTATGTGGTGCGATCTTCTAAAATGAGCGCGGTCCATCGCCACCACATTTCCTCCTTTATCTGAGGGTTTAATGATGAGATCTTTATTTCCAGCCAAATCTCTTAAAGCTCGTTTATCAGGATCTGACATGTTGTTCTGATGAGGTGGGGGAGGGGAGTCAGACGGATGGATCGATTCAATGGCATCAGTCACCACATTGACAAACGTTTCAACGTGGTGATATTCTCTAATAGTGGGGGTGAAAGTGCTCTTCAAGGAGCATCTAGGGATAGAGGAAAGAGTAGATTCATTCTCTTCCAGTAATGACCCCAGATCTTCACATTCTATTCTTGTCCAGTTAAATTCATCGGGTTTGCTTTTATCTTTTTCAGATGAAACTTATGTTAAGGCCGACTTCCTAGCACAGAAACTGATGTCCTTAACGCATTGGGGGGTGAAGGGACAAAGGACAAACCTTTGCTCAGAAGGGTCTTGTGGAGTTTAGTCGAGGGAAAAGAGGAGAAGTTAACAATCTTCGTGTCTATCTCCGTATTGTTTGTTTTCCCCTCCCCCCTCTCCGAGTAGGGTTTGTACGGCCTCTCGTTTGGGATGTTTCTATCTGGGGGCCCTGCTCTAAAAAAGAAACCTCCCTTCTTTTCAAAATGCCCCTTGTTTGGGGGGGGGGGTCATGTTCGGAGTCTGATGGATCATATTCTGATGTGTCTGATCAGAGATTCTCCTCAGACTTCTATTGAATTTGCGATAAACCAAACCATTTTTATAATCCCTGGTGTGAGCGCTCCCAGCACTGGCCATTGAATAATCAGCCCCCAATTCATCAAACCCTGGTATCTCCTGGTGCGATACTGGTTTGAGGAGCCGTTTCTTGCTTTCCCATCACCGCGGACCCACGAAGGGCCATTTCCTCACTATGCAATGACTGAGTCCTCCATTTAGGATCTGTAGTACCTGGGTGAAGTCCTTTAGAGTGTCCTCTCCATAGGGTATATAGAAAGTGCCTCTATATGTCTAAGTGTGGTAAAAACGCAGAGATAGGGGGTTCATTTGAAACCCCCTATCTCCTGAATGGTGGCAGCTAGAGGTCTCATGTTTGGTATCATTGGAAAGGAATGATATTAAACATGACCATGTTTAAAGTAAAGGAAAAAAACAAAAATTAAAAACGGGTTTGTGTTCTTTTTTGTTAATGCAGCAATATTGCTCCCATTTCAATTATAATGTGAACAATGATGCTGCACTAATGATTTTTTTCTATTGGGTGCGATTGCTAAAAATCACGTAATTCCTCCCCAAAAAATGTAATGAGTCCCCATTTCTAATTTTATTTAACAAGCGCACCCCATAGAAAATATCGACGCAAAACGCGTATGATAAAATGTAAAGAAAAAAAAACTTTACACCTGTAGATGATTAAAAATTCCAATTTTATTGCATTTTTTTGTTAGAATATACAGGCAGAACATGACGTATACATATAATAATGATATATTATGAATCTGTGGAATCTGCCGGAAATAACGATATATAATATGTCTGGGTCGTATAATAAAACATGGCTTTAAATCACATTTAAACATGATGAGCAAAAGCGGTAAAAATGAGCTCAGCACACAGGCGTGAAATGACTCAGCAGTGAAGGGGTTAAGGACCGGGACACACAGAGAGCGTTGCTAGCATCCCCCAGAAATAAGACGAGGCCGTAGATCTGGAGGTTTTCAGGGTCAAAATGGAACTGGATTTATTGGGGACAGGCACAGATATTTATGCGATCAAACATATGATATTTACAAATACAAAACCTCCCCTAGAAAATGTTGTGAGGGTTTCTGATGTTACTGCTCCTTCTGTTTCATTTGGGACATAATTAGACTAGGGCAGATAAACATTTGCTCAACATTCCTAGACAAAACCGGACAATGACAGCCGTGGATGGTAAACATGATTACAGTCTAACAGCAGATAATCTTCACATTCTATTCTTGTTCAGTTAAATTCATCGGGTTTGCTTTTCTCTTTCTCTGATGAAACTTATGTTAAGGCCGACTTCCTAGCACAGAAACTGATGTCCTTAACGCATTGGGGGGTGAAGGGACAAAGGACAAACCTTTGCTCAGAAGGGTCTTGTGGTGTTTAGTCGAGGGAAAAGAGGAGAAGTTAACAATCTTCGTGTCTATCTCCGTATTGTTTGTTTTCCCCTCCCCCTCTCCGAGTAGGGTTTGTACGGCCTCTCGTTTGGGATGTTTCTATCTGGGGGCCCTGCTCTAAAAAAGAAACCTCCCTTCTTTTCAAAATGCCCCTTGTTTGGGGGGGGGTCATGTTCAGAGTCTGATGGATCATATTCTGATGTGTCTGATCAGAGATTCTCCTCAGACTTCTATTGAATTTGCGATAAACCAAACCATTTTTATAATCCCTGGTGTGAGCGCTCCCAGCACTGGCCATTGAATTTTCAGCCCCCAAATGCATCAAACCCTGGTATCTCCTGGTGCGATACTGGTTTGAGGAGCCATTTCTTGCTTTCCCATCACCACGGACCCACGAAGGGCCGTTTCCTCACTATGCTATGACTGAGTCCTCATTTGGGATCTGTAGTACCTGGGTGAAGTCCCTTTAGCGGGTCCTCTCCATTTAAGGATCCTAATAGGCCCTTTATTGCTTTCTGCGATAAGACATATAGGGGCACTTTCTATATACCAAAGTGCGGTACAAACACAGACATAGGCCACAGAGACATTTTAACCCTTTGTTGTGTTGTTTATTCATTGTCTTTTACCATTGCCAGAGCATTACAGTATGCTATTGGTTATATTCATGTTTCAGGGTTACCCCCTTTTCTTGTCCAGTGCTGGATACTGTTTGTGATAATATTCATTGGGGGGGCATCATTATTGCTCTCACTCACCTATCCTGCCTTAGCACTAAACCATATTACTTTATTTTTATGTTCTGAAACGTAACTCACATTCATGGCGTGAAACTGTCTTTGCTCCCGGGGAGTTAACGTGTCGATACAGATTTGATTTAGAGGTAAATGATTTATCACATTGTTTCTTGTCGGAGCGAGTTCAGTCACATTTAAAAATGCATTGACGTTCTGCAAAGGCATCTCCCACATTCAGCACATACTGTTCATGTATGACCTCACGTGACAATAACGTCCACCGTTGGTTCTGAAATATTTCACCCTCTCAGGACACACAAACTGCTTATCAGCTGTGTGTATTCCTGTGCGTCTCTTAGGAGCTGCCTTTCCCACATTTAGGACATGCAAAGGGTTTCTCTCCTGAATGATACCATGAGATGAGCTTAAATATACATATCTCTAGCAAATTATCTCCTGTATGAATGCTCTCATGTATATCATGTAACGTAACCATCTGATGCTCTAAAACATCTTCACCCAATCAGACCAATCAAACCGCTTCTCTCCCTTATAAACTATATTGTACAGAAACACTAGGCTTTGTTTTAAAACGGTTCTCAAGATAAACACACGGCTACACTCCTGTGTGAGTCCTCTTATGTGCAGTAAGAGAGTTCTTTCTTCCAAAACATTTCCCACATTCAGAACATGCAAATGGCTTCTCTCCTGTGTGAATTCTCTCATGTACAGTAAGATCACGCTTTATTCTAAAACATTTCTCACATTCAGAACATGCAAATGGCTTCTCTCCTGTATGAATTCTCTCATGTAAAGTAAGCCCACCCTTTAATCTAAAAAATTTCTCACATTCGGAACATGCAAACGGCTTCTCTCCTGTATGAATTCTCTCATGTACAGTAAGCTCAAACGTTGTACTAAAACATTTTACACATTTAGAACATGCAAACTGCTTCTCCCCTGTATGAATTCTCTCATGATTAGTAAGCCCACTCTTCCTTTGAAAACATTTCCCACATTCAGAACATGCATACGGCTTCTCTCCTGTATGAATTCTTTCATGAGCAATAAGCCCACCCTTCCCTCTAAAACACTTCTCACATTCAGAACATGCAAACGGCTTCTCTCCTGTATGAATTCTTTCATGAGCAATAAGCCCACCCTTCCCTCTAAAACACTTCTCACATTCAGAACATCCAAACGGCTTCTCTCCTGTATGAATTCTTTCATGTTCAATAAGCTCACGCTTTCTTTTAAAATATTTCCCACATTCAGAACATGCATACGGCTTCTCTCCTGTATGAATTCTTTCATGTTCAATAAGCCCATCCTTTCTTCTAAAACACTTCTCACATTCAGAACATGCAAACGGCTTCTCTCCTGTATGAATTCTCTCATGTAAAGTAAGATCACTCTTTGTTCTAAAACATTTTACACATTCAGAACATTTAAACGGCTTCTCTCCTGTATGAATTCTGTCATGTACAGTAAGATCACTCTTTGTACTAAAACATTTTACACATTCAGAACATTCAAACGTCTTCTCTCCTGTATAAATTCTCTCATGTTTATTAAGCTCACACTTTGTTCTAAAACATTTCCCACATTCAGAACATACAAACGGCTTCTCTCCTGTATGAATTCTCTCATGTACGGTAAGCTCACCCTTACTTCTAAAACATTTCACACATTCAGAACATGCAAACGGCTTCTCTCCTGTATGAATTCTCTCATGTACGGTAAGCTCATACTTTATTTTAAAACATTTCCCACATTCAGAACATGCATACGGTTTCTCTCCTGTATGAATTCTCTTATGTTTATTAAGCTCACACTTTGTTCTAAAACATTTCCCACATTCAGAACATACAAACGGCTTCTCTCCTGTATGAATTCTCTTATGTACGGTAAGCTCATCCTTACTTCTAAAACATTTCACACATTCAGAACATGCAAACGGCTTCTCTCCTGTATGAATTCTCTCATGTATGGTAAGCTCACCCTTACTTCTAAAACATTTCACACATTCAGAACATGCATACGGTTTCTCTCCTGTATGAATTCTCTTATGTTTATAAAGATCAGACTTTGTTCTAAAACATTTCCCACATTCAGAACATGCAAACGGCTTCTCTCCTGTATGAATTCTTTCATGTACGGTAAGCTCACCCTTACTTCTAAAACATTTCCCACATTCAGAACATGTGAACAGCTGCTCTCCTTTGTGAACTCTCCTGTGTTTACCAAGACTTGTGTTTGTGCTTAAATATTTCTCAATGTCAGAGCACAGAAATGTCCCAGATGACAGTCCTGGAATTTCTGAGGAGTGCAAAGCTTTATCTTTGATAATTTTTTCTTCTTGTTCTTCTGTCAGAGGTTTCATGATGTTTTCCACAACATATGGCCCTGGTTCTTCAAAGGCAAATCCTGCAGACATTTTAGGACATTTTTCTGTACGCCTGGGGTGGGGAAATACAATAATTTACACTGTCACCAAACCAAATGCAGGCATGTCAAAACTCCCTTTGTCACAAACGGGCATCATTTTCTGCAAGATTTTAAAACACAGAATTGGTGTTTTTTTTTTCTCTTGCTTTGCAGTGGAGTTTGCAAAGCAAAAGGTCACTGTTTTTTCCAACCCTCTTATCTGATCTGCTCTTTGGAGCTGAATGGAAACTTGAGACACGAACCAAATGGTTGGGGGTTGGTTGGGGATGTTGGAGAAGGACCCAGCACTCCCTCTACACTGGGTATTTCTCCAAAATGCTGGGTTGAGTGAACATCTATAGAACCCTTCTGGGACATCTGAAATCTGGAAATATCCATGGAAGTATCTACTCAAATTAGATTTTCTATGTAAGTCCCCTTTTATTTCAAGGACTGTATTTGCACGGTCGTATATTTTGTATGTCTTGTTTTTTATGTGATACTGGCACTGTGTAAAGTTGTATATTTTTATCTTCTTCCATTAAAACTTTAAAACCAGTACTGTCTTGATCTAGATAATTCATGCTTTGCGAGTAGAATCGCTTGGTTTATCGTTACCGTAGTAGTTAACATTTGGGGTGTATTTATATATATGCCTAGCTCCTAGCTGATGAGTGTCCAACAAACCTGAAACAGCGCTGTCCTAGGAGTGGCTTTGACCAGTTGCATAAACCCACAGAAAGCCACAGTGTGGCATAGCATTGGTTTTAGGGTTCTGTGTAATAACCGTTCCAGGATGCATAAAAATGAAACATATGTCATTTGCATATCCTAGCCAGAATTCATTGCTGCATATTGGGAATGTGGCACAGGAGCTCTGGGATGCAAATCATCGAATTGCTGTGATGCGCAAGTGGCTTCTGCAATAATAAACACACTTATTATAGTGTGGAGGCTTTTTATGTCACTTTTTGTCCTCCACCACAACTCTTGTGGATACTAATATATATATATATATATTAGCTGCATATGGTTGGGCTCCTGGATTGGGGTGGTATACAGCTAGTGGGGTTTCGAGAGTGCCCTATTACTTTCGTGGTAGCAGTGTATACATTCGGAAGGGCGGGTACGGTGTCAGGGGGTTAGGTTGGCATAACTTGGGGCCCTTTGAGCAGTTAGAGTTAGTAAGTCCAGTGGCTTGGAGCTGTATGCCCTTCGCGCATCACGATTGGTTTAGCTAGGATTAGGTCGTGACACCCTTTATGCTGGCATAGGTTTGCCAGGGATTTCTTTATATGATTAAAACTAAACTTTTCTTAAAGCTAGTCCCTCACCTCATACTAAAAAGGTACAAATGGTCTTACATGGAGACACATAGAAATGAGATTTTACCCTACACCAGGTGAATTCTCTGTCTAGAGAGGTTGCTCTGATTTAGCAGATAGTATAAAGTTGGATGAATAAAATCAGGATATATTAAATATGGAATATCACCCGGTCTGACAATCCATATCTATTAAATATAAATCAGATAACGCTGCACAAAATACCTTTTTGGTTTTAAAGATAAATTCCACAGGAACAAAATACTTTTCTATCAGCAGGAGCAAATGAATATCTCTTTAAATCTGCAAAATATAAAACAACAAAACACAGAGGGTTAAACACAAGTGCTTTTCATTTCTGCCCTTCCATTTCACCAAAAGTACCGTGCATTCACTAGTCACCGTATGTTCACCGTATTTTGCAGAAAATGAAGTCGCTGAAGCAGTTATCAGATGTTGGTGAAAAGCACCGAATTGGCCTCGTTGAGTTTCACCAAACTGAAAAAAAAATTAACCAACAGGAAGTTAAAGCAACAAAAAAGTAGTAAAAAATGGGTGTAGGACCCAGACATATTATATATCTTTTTTTTTTTTAATAATATTTTTTTTTATTGTTTCAAGATGTGTAAATGGGATAGAAAATGAAAAAGGGGGAGAACAGTAACATACATAAAAAGGGAAAAGCCGTTACAATTATCAAGCGCGATGATGATACGGAGCTGTGTCTGTCAACAATTGCTCTTCAGAACGTCATGGAAACGTGAACATCGCAATTTTTAAGATAAATAATATTCAATTAAGCAATTCCAATATGAAAGGGTATAGAAAAAAAGAGAGCAAGAAGGCGGGAAAAAAAAAGGGAAAAAAAAAATGAAAAAAATTTGGGCTAACTAGGGGAGTGGAAGGATAGGAATAGGGAGAGGGGACCGTCGAGCACTAACGACGTAATCACTAGTAACAACACTTATATTATATATGCAATCGGACAATGTGAGCGCTGAGACCATAGAACTCCAGGCGCAGGTGAAGCAGGGTATATCAAACCGGCGGAATAGGCCCTTTAATTTTAATAGACTGATGAAGCAAGTGATCCCGCCGCAGTGACCAGGGATCTTGTTTCGGTGGGGAAAGATCAAAATGTGACAGGGCTAGCTCCTCACAAGATGCCAAATCAGAGACCATCTTGATCAGAGCAGGGAGGGTAGGGGTGCAGTCTTTTTCCGGGCCCCCGTCGGCAGCAGAGTGGCCCTTTTACAGCTCCGGTATCGGACTCGATGAGTCAGAATCCGGAGCTGTGTCTCTGCTGCAGGAGCCGGAGGAGACACTGTCTCCTCCGGCTCCTGGCAGCTTCACTGGCTGGCTGGGCGGGGCCAAGCAGCGTGTGGGGGGCCTCCCAAGCACGTTGCTTTGGCTCCACCCCTCCACTCAGTGAAGCTGCGCGCCTGAGATGGAGGGCCCGGGCTGAAGACAAGAAGAAAAGAAGAGCTGAAGGAAGGAAGACAGCGGAGTGGTGAGCCAGGGCCCAGCCTAGACCCAAGGCCCAAAGCCCAGACCCCAAGGCCCAGACTCAGGGCCCAGACTCAGGGCCCAGACCCAAGGCCAGGGCCCAGACCCCAAAGCCCAGGGCCCAGACCCCAAGGCCAGGGCCCAGACCCTGGGCCCAGAACCCAAGGCCCAGACCCCAAGGCTCGACCCAGGGCCCAGACCCCAGACCCCAAGGCCCAGACCCCAAGGCCCAGACCCCAAGGCCCAGACCCCAAGGCCAGGGCCCAGACCCTGGGCCCAGACCCCAAGCCCAGACCCCAAGGCCCAGACCCCAAGGCTCGACCCAGGGCCCAAACCCCAGGGCCCAGGGCCCAGACCCCAAGGCCCAGACCCCAGAGCCCAGACCCAAGGCCAGGGCCCAGACCCCAAGGCCCAGACCCAAAGCCAGGGCCCAGACCCCAAGGCCCAGACCCCATGGCCCAGAGCCCAGACCCCAAGGCCCAGACCCCAAGGCTCAGACTCAGGGCCCAGACCCCAAGGCCAGACCCCAGACCCCAAGGCCCAGACCTAGGGCCCAGACCCCAAGGCCAGGGCCCAGACCCAAGGCCCAGACCTAGGGCCCAGACCCAAGGCCCAAAGGCCCAGACCCAAGGCCAGGGCCCAGACCTCAAGACCCAGACCCCAAGGCCCAGGGCCCAGACCCCAAGGCCCAGGGCCCAGACCCCAGGCCCAGACCCAGGGCCCAGACCCCAAGTCCCAGACCCAGGGCCCAGACCCCAGGGCCCAGACCCCAAGGCTCAGACCCAGGGCCCAGACGCCAAGGCCCAGACCCAGGGCCCAGACGCCAAGGCCCAGACCCAGGGCCCAAGGCCCAGATCCAAGGCCAGGGCCCACACCCCAAGGCCCACACCCAGGGCCCAGACCCCAAGGCCCAGACCCCAAGGCCCAGACCCAGGGCCCAGACCCCAAGGCCCAGACCCCAAGGCCCAGACCCCAAAGCCCAGGGCCCAGACCCCAAAGCCCAGACCCCGGGCCCAGACCCCAGGGCCTAAAGGCCCAGACCCAAGGCCAGGGCCCAGACCCTGGGCCCAGACCCCAAGGCCCAGACCCCACCCAGACCCAGGGCCCAGACCCCAAGGCCAGGGCCCAAGGCCCAGATCCAAGGCCAGGGCCCACACCCCAAGGCCCACACCCAGGGCCCAGACCCCAAGGCCCAGACCCCAAGGCCAGACCCAGGGCCCAGACCCCAAGGCCCAGACCCCAAGCCCAGACCCCAAAGCCCAGGGCCCAGACCCCAAAGCCCAGACCCCGGGCCCAGACCCCAGGGCCTAAAGGCCAGACCCAAGGCCAGGGCCCAGACCCTGGGCCCAGACCCCAAGGCCCAGACCCCACCCAGACCCAGGCCAGACCCCAAGGCCAGGGCCCAAGGCCCAGATCCAAGGCCAGGGCCCACACCCCAAGGCCCAGACCCAGGGCCCAGACCCCAAGGCCCAGGGCCCAGACCCCAAGGCCCAGACCCCGGACCCAGACCCCAAGGCCCAGACCCCAAGGCCCAGACCCCAAGGCCCAGACCCCAAGGCCCAGACTCCAAGGCCCAGACCCAAGGCCCAGACCCCAAGGCCCAGACCCCAAGGCCCAGATCCCAAGACCCAGGGCCCAGACCCCAAGGCCCAGATCCAAGGCCAGGGCCCAGACCCCAAGGCCCAGACCCAGGGCCCAGACCCCAGACCCCAAGGCCCAGGACCCAGACCCCAAGGCCCAGACCCCAAAGCCCAGACCCCAAAGCCCAGACCCCAGGGCCCAAAGGCCCAGACCCAAGGCCAGGGCCCAGACCCCAAGGCCCAGACCCCAAGGTTCAACCCAGACCCCAAGGCCCAGACTCCAAGGCCCGGACCACAAGGCCCAGACCCAGGGCCGAGACCCCAGGGCCCAGACCCCAAGGCTCAGACCCAGGGCCCAGACCCCAAGGCCCAGACCCCAAGGCCCAGACCCCAAGGCCCAGACCCCAGGGCCCAGGCCAGACCCAGGGACCAGAGCCCAGACCCAGGGACCAGGCCCCAGACCCCAAGGCCCCAGACCCAGGCCAGACCCAGGGTCCAGATCCCAGGGACCAGGCCCAGACCCCAGGGACCAGGCCCCAAGGCCCAGCCCCAGGGCCCAGACCCCAGACCAGACTCCGGGCCCAGACCCCAAGGCCCAGAGCCCAGACCAGACCCCAAGGCCCAGGCCCAGCCCAGACCCCAAGGCCCAGAGCACAGTCCCCAGGGCCCAGACCCCAAGGCCCAAACCAGACCCAGGGACCAGGCCCAGGCCCAGACCCAGACCCAAAGGCCATCATATACAGCCCGTTACTGTGAGATTTATTGCTGTGGATTCTGTGATACATTCATACACACCGCACATTACTGTGTGTTCTATTGCTGTGGATTCTGTGATACGCTCATACACACTGCACACTACTGGGAGTTTTATTGCTGTGGTGCTATGTTATGTCCTTTTTTTTGAAGGGGAGCAAAGCTGTTAGAGGTTGAGGGAGAGACAGGGGGGCCCCATCGTGAGGTTTAGTAAGGGGCCCTATCATTTCTGATGGTTGCCCTGCTAGCTATGAGTAGAAAACAACATGAAACAATAATACAAAAAAGTTTACGTTGTCGTGATAGTTTCCTCACCGCTTCGGGGAGAGTTCCCAGGAGGTAATTTTCTGGAGAAAACAGGACCGCAGTGCCCAGAACCTCATCTAAAAATGTTGCCACTTGTAGCCAGAAATATTGGAGTACAGGGCAAGTCCACCATACATGTAGCATCGTCAGTGGTGTATTTAGGTTTTGTGCTGCCCTAGGCCTGACTAAACTCGTGCACCCCCTAATTTAAATTTGACACACCCCTTCCTGTCAAGGGCACACCTCTTCCTGGTTAATCCCCACCCTTCCTCTTTAAGCTCCGCCTTTTCCTCTCTTTATATTAAAAGTGGATACCAAGTGCCTACTTGTATATTTTGTATACCATTTCAAATGTACCTATTGCGATAAGTAAAATTATGAAATGTTTAAATTCAAGCATTTTTACAAAGAACAGCCACGCATGTCAAGTATACTGGATCACAGCCGCTCTAATTTGTTGAACAATAAAATCCACAGAAACCTGCATTGCATATGAGTGCATCACAGAGCTGCACAGCAATAAAACCCACAGAAATGGGCACTGTGCATGAGCATATCAGAACTGCACAGCAATAAAACTCACAGTAATGTGCAGTGTGTATGAGCGTATCCCAGAGCTCCAGGGCAATAAAACTCACAGTAATATGCAGTGTGTATCACAGAATCCACAGCAATAAAACTCCCAGCAATGCAATGTGCAGTGTGTATGAGTGTATCAGAATCCACATCAATAAAACTCCCAGCAATGCAATGTGCGGTGTGTATGAGTGCATCAGAATCCACTGCAATAAGACTCCCAGCAAACCGAGTGAATATGAGCACACAGCAATTATTTATTCTATATTTACCGTCCTCTGTCTGCGGTAGGGCTGTGTGCAGAGTCAGCAGGGACTGTGTACGGACTCAGGATGTGCGTGGAGCCATCTTGTCAGCAGTGGGGTGCCACTGCCAGAGGGTGCACCGTGGCTTTGATTCCCTTCTGGTGGGTGTTCAGTCCAGAATAAAGTGAGAGTCCGTGTTAATGAAAGGGTGGGCAGCTGCGTGCGTGTCACGTGGTTCAGACAGTCAGGTGGTACAGAAAAAAATAAGTAAACTCAGTACCACCTGACTGGCCGGACCGCGTGACCTGCACGCACGCAGCCTCACCTGGAGCGAGGCAGCTCAATGACAAATTTCTATCACTGCAGTGCTGGTTAAGGAAAGGTCCACTTTAAACAGCAGTAAGCAGACAGGGCTTCATATTATGCTGATACCCCCCTTTACCTGCCATTTACTGTCATCTTCTCTCTCTGCACACAAATCACATCCCCCTCCCCTCTCCTAGAGCTGCTGCGGGCAGGGGAGGAGCTATGGAGGGAGGAGAGGGGGATTTTTATTCTATTCGATTTTATTCCGTATACAAACGCCCTGCTCCGCTGCTCGTTGTTTGAGGACACAGCTCAAAGCTGACACACAGTGACAGTGGCACCTCCTAGTACCCCCTAAAGACACTCAAATAATCACTGGTACCTGGGGCGGCCCGCCCTCCGCCACTCCCCTAAGTACACCACTGCTCTGTGATATGCTCACACACAAGTTTGGTGAACTGCCAGCAAGTACGGTGCTGTTTGAAGGCAGTGCAAATCCCCATAGAGAAGTAATGGTTAATCTGTTCAGAGAACACCAAACAGCAGTGAAATGCCCTGATGTTCGGTGGTTTCAATCAGCAGGTTTATTCAGGCGAACCCCATAGCTTTCAATGTTCAAAATATTCCCGTTTTTATGCAATATCTGATAAACCATTTATTATTTTAATCTGCAGTAAAAAGTGTGATTTTTTTTTAGTACCCTTTAGTCATTTTTCAGCAAAATTCCCCCCTCCTTTTTTTTTAATAGCGGTTTTTCTTTTTTCTGTAACAGAACTTTTTATTATCAATCATACAATCTTATATGTAAATTCCAGACATTTTCTTTCAGTAGTTGCGCTGCGGAATATGCTGGCGCTTTATAAATAAAGAATAATAATAATAATAATAGTTCTTTTGAAAAGAGCAGGCCACGGGTTTGCGGTGGCAGCATTCAGCGGCCGACTCCATGCACTTTGGGGACCCTGCGGTGAATGGTGAATTCACTGCAGGGTGGGGAAATTTTATTCCCCGAAATGCAGGGAACTACAGAACACCAACATGTTGGCGTCATTTCGGCGCTCTGTGAGTAACCCATTTAGTGGTGAGGTTTTTTGCTGCCCCCTGGAAAGTGAAAGCCTAGGCCTTGCCTACCCAGGACTTACTTGAAAATTAGTGAAATCTCAATGTATCCTTCCTGGCAAAATACTTTGCAAAAGTAAAAAAAAAATCAAAAAAAAATTTGGGGGTGGGGCCACCAGTGTGGTCCGCCGCCCCCTGGAAAGTGCCACCCTAGGCCTAGGCCTTGTTGGCCTAGGCCAAAATACCCCACTGAGCATCGTGCCCCGCATAGCGAGACAGCGCCAGTGGATGTCAGTAGTATTCGGATTGAAGTGCTGTTTTCTAGTAGGAACCAAATACCATCTATACAGCACTTTACGTCGCGTTTCAAAAAGGGAAATACACCAGGACGCCCCTTTGTCATATAAAAATATGTGATCCCACTGCACCGCCGTAAGGGACAGGTTAAGCTCTTTTTCCCAGGCCATATGAAATGGCCAGTGGGGAGAGTCAGTAGCGGCCAGCAGTAGCGTGTTGCAGAGGGAAAGAAGTTTGGTGTTCTGTGAGGGATGAACAGCGAAAGTCTCGAGGGGTAAAAGCAAAGGTGTACCTGCTGAGAGTAATCCCAATAATCCTATCTTCCCTATGTAAGATTTTAGTTGGAGAAATGAGACAAACGCAAGAGAAGGCGAAAGAAAGGAGGGAAGAGGCCTGAAAAACTGAAACACATGTGTAGCGTTCACTCCCGGAGGAGCCGCTGAAAATGAACCACGGGTCAGTCTCCCCGCACTAGGGAATAAATATACTCCAACACAGTTGTGAGTTTTTATCATTTAAATAGTTTACTAAAATAATAAGCAGATGTTGAGACACGGTATTCACAAGTATTATTACAGTATTTTCGTATCACGGTAAAACGCGTAGCGGAAAAGAAACGAAACACGAGGCTTCGTATTTCGGAAAATATTAAATATTCGCAACCGAACAGAAAAGAAATGCAATTTCCCGATAGTTCAGAAAAAGGGGACACGTAGCGAAACCCAAAACATGCAATCCCTTCGTATTGCGGTAAACGCGCATCGGAAAAGAGAAAAATATAATTCGGAACGTATCTTTATCTTTAACCCCTGGTTCCGATTCGTAACAGAATGAGTCCTGCACAGGTCAAGTCCCGGAATGTAAAAGGTGCATATGTGTGTGTGGTACCCGGGTACTGTTCAACTGGCCAGTGAATTTACTGAAGGAAGGTCTTCGACTAGTCAGTTGGGGCCCTGTGGACTTTAAAGAGAAAACAGCAGCATGTCCTTTAATCACAAAACGGCCTTGGAGGCCTCTCACCCATCCGATGATTGCTTTAGGCTCCGCTGACCCAGGACGTCTCTCCGCCCGATTATGACTGGGGATACTAGCGGCCGGATCCGTTGTCTGACTTCATGCAGCTTGTCCAGCTCACCGCCTGCTCTCCGTACCCGATCAACTCGCGGTGACTCCTCACTCGAGGTCTTTGGTTCCCCCGGTCTGCAGCAATTCCTGGATTCTGGCAAGTCTCCTTCTCCTCAGGTTGAGTGATCCAATAAGGACTGACAGGTCTCACTCGGGCTCTGGTTTAGGCCCTCTCGCGATGTCTTCCGTGAGTCTACTTTCTCTCGTCCCCTGGCGCGCTCTCCCGCGTTCTCCACGAGGTGGAGGATGTAAGTCTCCAGTCTCCACCCACTTCCTGTCTCCTTGCAAAGCATGCCGGGAAATGTAGTCCCAATGTCCAGTGTCTCTAATCGCGACTGTCTCCATCTTGTGGCCAAAAATAGGTAATGCCACAGCAAGATTTTAACACAGCGCTACACATGTGTGACCCCATTCTGAGTCCATGGTTTAGGGTTGAAGAAGGGGATCACATAGACCAGGGCACTAAGGCTGGGGTCAGACCAGCGCACTTTTAACGTGCGTTCTGGCGCACATAATTACGGCCGCACTAGCAGCAAATGACGGGCAATGACGGCCAATATACGAAGTACGGTCGCACGAAAGTCCGGCCGCGCAACGCAAGTGGAAAACGAACGCATTTTTTCGAGAACGCCGAACCGCTAGTACGGACGTACTGAGTGCGCAGCTGCGGCATAGCGGCGTGTGTGCGTGATTAGGAGATGTCAGACACTGCTAATGTCCAGCCTACATAACGTCCAGACGCAAAAAGTTTTATTGACGATCCGAAAAAATCACGCACGAAAAATGCGCATCGTATGACAGTTTTCGCGCACTCCGTGAAAAAATACGTCAATTCGTTCGGACGCACTTTTTTACGTTCGCGTGTAAAAATGCTTTCGTTTGACCCTAGCCTTACTGGGGTGGCTAGGGACAAAGGGTAGAGAGAAGTTAGGGCACGGACATGGCGGTCCCAGATATTAAAGTACCATTTAGTAATATGAATGGCTGTCGGTAGAGGGGGCATAAGGAGTAGGCATGAGAAAGAATAGCTAGGCAACGAGACTGACTGTATACAGTTGTGTTCAAAATTATTCAACCCCCAATGCTGTAAAGGGTTTTAGGGAATTTAGTGTACATTTGTAATTGTATTCAGAATGAAATCCTACAAGGACTTTTTAAAGAACCATATGCAACTAAAATGACATCAATTGGTTTTGTAATACAGTAGTAAATGTTTCTTTTGTGAATTCTTCATTGACACAATTATTCAACCCCTTAAAGACTACCACTCTGAAGAACAGAGGTTCATTCAAGTGTTTTCAATCAGGTATTGAAAACACCTGTGGATGTCACGGAGCAGCAATAAAGCATAATAAGCACCAATTAGGCAGCTTTAAAATGACTGTGATACTCAGCTCCTTCTAGAAATTTACTGGTGTGGTTACAAACATGGTGAAGTCAAGAGAATGGTCCAGGAAGACAAGAGAAGAGGTGATTACTCTTCACAGGAAGGGCAATGGCTATAAGAAGATTGCAAAGATGTTAAACATACCAAGAGAGACCATAGGAAGCATCATTCGCAAATTCAAGGCAAAGGGCACTGTTGAAACGCTACCTGGTCGTGGCAGAAAGAAGATGCTGACTTCGACTGCTGTGCGCTACCTGAAGCGTAGAGTGGAGAAAAGTCCCCGTGTGACTGAGGAACTGAGAAAAGATTTGTCAGATGTGGGTACTGAAGTTTCAGCTCAGACAATACGGCGCACACTGCGTAATGAAGGCCTCCATGCCAGAACTCCCAGGCTGTCTCCAAAGAATAAGAAGAGTCGACTGCAGTATGCCAAAAGTCATGTGGACAAACCACAGAAGTTTTGGGATAGTGTTCTGTGGACTGATGAAACAAAATTAGAACTGTTTGGGCCCATGGATCAACGCTATGTTTGGAGGAGGAAGAACAAGGCCTATGAAGAAAAGAACACCTTGCCTACTGTGAAGCATGGCGGGGGGGTCAATCATGCTTTGGGGCTGTTTTGCTTCTGCAGGTACAGGGAAGCTTCAGCGTGTGCAAGGTACCATGAATTCTCTTCAGTACCAGGAGATATTGGATGACAATGTGATGCAGTCCGTCACAAACCTGAGGCTTGGGAGACGTTGGACCTTTCAACAGGACAATGATCCCAAGCATACCTCCAAGTCCACTAGAGCATGGTTGCAGATTAAAGGCTGGAACATTTTGGAGTGGCCATCGCAGTCACCTGACTTAAATCCGATTGAGAACCTCTGGTGGGACTTAAAGAAAGCAGTTGCAGTGCGCAAGCCTAAGAATGTGACTGAACTGGAGGCTTTTGCCCATGACGAATGGGCGAAGATACCCGTAGATCGCTGCAAGACACTTGTGTCAAGCTATGCTTCACGTTTAAAAGCTGTTATAACTGTAAAAGGATGTTGTACTAAGTACTAAGATTGAATGTCACTTGGGGGTTGAATAAAACTGATAATGATGTGAGCACAGAAAAGACATTTGTGGTTATTTCATTATAAATGTTATGTTATATTTGTCTGACCTACACGTGCCTCTTTGATTTAATTGTAAGCAAGATGACTGAATGATCAAAATCAATGTCAAACTGGCCAAAACACTCAATTTTAGTGGGGGTTGAATAATTTTGAACACAACTGTAGTCTGCCCAATTACATGGATACTTTACCTGGATTTATCTTTTATTTAGGATAGTCTTATGCCTATCCCATGCCTTAAAACATCATCCTTGCATTGGCCGGGAGTCGAATCCAGGCCTCCCGCGTGGAAGGCGAGAATTCTACCACTGGACCACCAATGCCTGTATTACTTTAGAGAAGCCTATCATCTCACTCCATAATCCCCCACTGTGCATTTCTTGCCCCATCTTTGCGCAGAGCCCCCCATGTACTGCACTAATTCCCATACCCATGATGTCACCCCTCTCCTCTTAGGTTGGAAGCTCACGAGCAGGTTCCTTTCTCTTACTGTTCCATTTGTTTAACTTGTTTGTATTTCTTTTGTTCTCTCTCACCTTTTGTACAGAGCTACAGAACTTGTTAGCGCTTTATAAATACTTGTAACTAATCAGTACAGTGCGCAATTGCAGAATTTCCCTTACCGTCTCCATGTTAAGGTCCTATTATGAGGAAAGTGCCATCTCAGCACCTCACCCTGGAGCACAGCACTGACCTCCCTGATACTCGTAGTGGTGCTAAAGCGCCAATGCGTGAATCCGCAGTGGGGACATCAGTCTCATCCACCGTCACCAGGAAATCCTCCCGCGATAGGGCATAACTGTCCCTCTGGGTCACATTGGTGGAGACCGCAGACCCATCCACCGTTGTTGGACAACGATACTCTGCTACATGAAGACAGAGTCCAGAGGTGCGCTGCACCGTTGTCGGCTCTTCTGCTGATGCTGCAACAATATTCCAATCCAAAGGCTCCAGAGCCGGCTGCTGAGTGGATTCTAGCAGCTTTTTCTAGGCCACCTCCAGCTCCCACTCCTGGACACTTTGAAGTCCAAATCAGCTTGCAGCCAAGGATTATCCGAGAGAGTCGACAGTCTCTCTCGATACTCTGATTTCCTCCGGTTGCCACCCCGACTCCATCCCGAAGTCTGGGTCTGCAGTAAGCATTTCAAATAACAACCCAGGGTCACTGAAGCCCTCTGTGGGGTTGCTATCTTTCAGCCATGGACATACTTATGCAGCATACCATCGGAAGGCATTCAATGGTGCAGATCACTTGAAAACAAGCAGAAGACAGCCCTCCCATAGCATAAAACTGTAGGATACTGGGTTATGTTAAAAACTGGAATAGCACTCAATGATCCAGGAGCCTCATGGGTTTTGTAGGCTCAGAGTGTATAGCATCAGGCACCCTTAGGGTGGGTGCCCAAACCCCTTAGTCCATCGATCCTCAGGTCTTGGAGTGCTACTGGGTGCAAGAACACCAAATGAAAACAGGCCGGCCAATGAAGGGTTTAAATTAGCTAATGTAGTAAAAAGTAAATACAAGATATAAAATAAGACATGTTGTATCCTGAGACGCGTTTCGCCTAATGTAGCCTTCCTCAGTCAGTTCAAGAATGTCTAGAATCGTGTCAAAATATGAAAACAAAAGTGAACGTGCACCTGCACCAACAAGGAAGGGTAGCGCCACCCTTTATTTGGCCAGAGGCAAATATACCCAGAGCCAGGACCCATTTAGGCCCCGTTCACACCTAGACATTTTAAAGTGCGTTCGTGCACATTAAAACGCATGAACGGGGAAATCCCATTGTTTTCAATGGGACCCGTTCACACCTGGGCGTTTTAAAGCGCGCAGGAGCATGCTTTAAAACGTCCTGCGCCCAAAGAAGTCTGGGGGCTTCTTTTCGGGCATACAGCAGTGCGTTCGCAGCCATAAACATAGCCGCGAACGCGCTGCAATGCGCGTTCGCACGGTTTTTCAGATGAGCGAAAGCGCGTAAAAAAAACACGCGCAATGCGCGACGCAACGCTACGTCCAAGTGTGAACCCAGCCTAAGTCTCTTTAAATTGGGAGTGTCTGTCTTTTAACACAAGAGAAGTGGGGGCAATTGACGCGATATTCTGCACCAGTTTTTGTATTTGTTCTTTTCTCTTTGAGAGACATTGAGGATTGTGACCACGAATACCTGCACTTTAAAGGAGGATCCTATTGGTTTTCTGAGAATTTTTACTGATTCGGCGATCACGCTTTCCCACTGGACTATTGATATTTATTTGTGAGGACATTTTCACGTGTTTGATTAACACTGCACTATTTATTGGTTTGTACACGGATTTTAGTTTTACCACTCGATGCGCCATATGGAAGCTTCTCTTCTATGGTTTCTTATGTTTGGCACATATTTTGGGTGTTTTAGGCTAGGGTCAGACCGAGGCAGTGCGAACGCGTGTGCAGGCGCACTTAATCACGGCCGTAGTAGCAGCAAATGCCGGCCAATGACGGACAATATACGCAGTACGGGGGTACAAAAGTGCGTCCACGCAACGCAACCGGCAAATGAACGCATTTTTTGTCCAACGTGATACCGCTAGTACTGACGTACAGAGTGCGCTGCATCCGCTAGCGGTGTGTGTGCGTGATTAGGAGACGTCAGACGCTGCTAATGTCCGGCCAACATAACGTCCAGACACAAAAAGTGTTTTATTGATGATCCGTACGAAATCACGGCCAAAAATGGGCATCGTATGACCGCTATCGCGTATTCCGTGAAAAAATGCGTCCATTCGTTCGAACGCACTTTTTCACGGAAAACGCGAAAAATGCGATCGTCTGACCCTAGCCTTATTTGTGCATATTGTTTCCATTTTTAGGCAGCATCACAATATGTCTCAGCTCTGTATATAAAATGTATAAATGTGATAAATATTATTAGAGATATACGTAAGTCGCGCCTGCATTATAATTCACACTTTCACAGCCATTCCTCTCAGGGCTGCGCTCCCAGGAAAGGCACACGTACATCCAACTGGTGACAGTCCATTTCCTCAGTAGTGGGGAGGACCTTTCCATGACAGTCCTTCTCCCGTTGGAGAGTCTCCCGGCGAATAAAATCCCTCCATCCCAACTTGTTCTGTGCAGAACGAGCACCTCCTGCATTCGCCGATTAAACTCCGCTTCCTACTGAGCCAGAAAGGAGCATTTGATGCCAGCGCTGCCAGTCACTGTAACGTGGGGACCCGTACCCACATGCAGAATGCTCTCCTTGCCGTCAGTATCCCGAAGGAGTACGGAGTCTGGCCCAAACCCGGTCAATAGCCGGAGCTCCTTGCAGGGTGAAAACAGAACAAGGAATGACTTTATTTACAGTTTTCATTGAAAAGAAAAAGAAAAAAAACACACACACGGGGGGGGGGGGAATTGTACAAAAACTATGGACAACAGACCCCAGTGATTCCTTGAATAGCCTCACCTTCGTCGTGGTGTATTGGATAATTGCTGAGGGAAATGGCAAAAGAGATCTGGTTTGAGCCAATTCCTGGGGGTTTAGATGGAATCCTGTGGAAATAAAGGGATCCACCACCTACAGATACACATAAGGGAAACAGCACAGGATATACAACATGACAATCTACAATAAATACATAAGGGAATAACACTAACACAGACATCAGGGAATAGGGCACAGAAAACACAAACACCCCTTACCTACGATTATAGTTACAGGGTGACTTTTAGAGGGCAGGGAAACACTATAAATCACCAGACCCGCACATCCCAAAAGCAGCTCTATGTCCATGTACCCCAAATCCAAGGTCACTACCAGACGCCAAGTACAATAAGCTTGCGCAAGCTGTGAGGTGTGAACTGATTTTACCCCAGTTTAGCGTCAGGATTGGAATATCGATGGCAGACGTTAAACTTGCTTCTCCTAGCGCTAACGCTTATATAATCGAGACATTACATCAGCACCAGCTATGGAATAGAGACCCAGATGCTTTGGAACTACATTTCCCACGAGGCTTTGTTGCCAAGCTAATGAGTAGCTGAGCCTCATGGGAGATGTAGTTTCAAAACATCTGGAGGGCCAAGGGGGCTGACCCCGGCTGTAAATGGTTGAAGTTGGAATGAATATTTACACTGTGACACTGTTTGTTACAGCATTGTGACGTGACGTACAGACTTACAGGGTTAATCACCAAGCGCTGAATTTACCACCAAACAGAATTTCACCAGATCTGCGATTTCGCGGCAATTTGTCTTTTCACGAAGCTGTCAATTCACCAAATACAGGCAAACTGACGGCGAAATACGGTGCAATTCACCGGCACCAAAATTGTTCCATAGAGAACTAATGATCCGCCTGTTCACAGAACCCGGAATCGCAGCGAAAGTTTAACGACATTCACTGATTTCAATTTGACAGGTTTAAACGGGCGAATCTCACAGCTTTCAATGGAATAAACAGAACAGCTTCTTTTCTTTATTTTTTTTAGACCGTTTATTATTTTTTTTTTTACAAAAGCCCATTTTTTGGTATTTTTTTTTTTTTAGGAGAGTTTTATTACCCTGTATTATTTTTTAAAGGACCTTTTTCTTATTTAGACACATTTTTATTGATTTGACTAATTTTCTTCCCATTCATCGGAATTTGCCAATGTCTGGTAACTGCTTCAGTGACTACATTTTCGACAAAATACGATGAACATTCAATAAATGACGAATTCACTGAAATTTCAACGAAACGCAAATCGCTGAATTGAGCCGAAATGCACTAAAATTTAACTCTTTCGGTGCTTTGTGAATAGACTCCATAGTATTGATATGTGCTGAACCTGCTGTAAAAAAAACGAGATATAATTTGTCTGGGTTCTGTAATAAATTTAAAAAAAAAAAAAAGCTTTAAATCGCATTTAAACGTAATTTGAAAAAGTGTCAAAATGAGCTCAGCACACAAGGGGTGCATGTGAAATAGTTCGGCAGTGAAGGGGTTGAAAACTCTGAAGCCCCCCTCCCTCGAGAACACAAAGGAAGGTTCTTTGTATTCAGGTGACTCCCCCCCTCTCCCGCTAGCAGCCTGGAGGGGGGGGGGGCTGTGCTCATTCAGTATGGGGGCTGCTTTTGCCCAGACCACAAGGGGCTAAACCTTCTAACATTAACCCCCAGGACAGCAAGTAAAAACCCAGGTGGCAAGTAATAGAAAATTGTGAACACTTAGCAAATATATGATTTAAATCTTCACTCACTGACAGCACATTAACCCATTTCCTGCCAGAAAGCTCCATATCAAATAATTAACATCTTAATAAATATTAAAAGCATTTCTCGCTGCGCCCGCATCGAACGTAGGGGCACAATCTGTTGCCTTAAAATGAAACAAAAACGGAACAGAATGTTAGGGAAAGGGTTAATCCTAAAAAAAAGCACAAATATTAATTTAACCGTAATTTCTAAGTCTAACCCTAGCTGTGGAAAATAATGCTCCATGTCGGCCCAGACGAACCAAAATTCTGGGCATCAAATTACGGCTGCGGCCGAGGGTCTTTTTCAAGACGTAACTTTCTTGATCCTTTTACACGTGACAAATGGACATTGCCAAAAAAAAGAAGGAAAAAAGGGGAGTGGGGGTTGCTTTTTTTTTCTTCTTCTTCACAATTTCATGGTTATAGTATGGTACGACATGTAACTTGAATTGTAGGGTGTAAATAATGAAGATGAAGGTGTCCAAAGGACTCCGCTCTCCTCACAGCAGAGCTTGTGTGTTTTGATGAACCAAAGTGTAATAACACGTTGAACCATCACCTCCACATTTTCTCCCGGCGTGGAAAATGAGGTGAGTTAGGGCAATGTCATTGTTTGCTTTATAAATAATATCCTTTAATGCCACTGCCCTAGAACAGAAAAAAAGTATATCTATTTCCAGCTTTTATTTTTACACATTAAATGATCATGTATGGTATCATTGGAAAGATCAGATCCTGACCTTTCCAAAGACACCTCTCAGTGTAAAAAAAAATCCTAGATGCAGGGTTCCAAAGGGTACAGGGTCCCTAAAATCCTAGATGCAGGGTTCCAAAGTCTCCTTACCTCTCCTCACTACAGTGCTACGGTTTAGGTTGTTGGGTTGTCAATGAAACAATATCAGGTCTATTCACTAAAAGGTGAAATTAAGCAGAGTAGGCCTGTGCCTACAGGTGCCTGACACAAGGGGGCGCCTTGCTCTGTAAAAAAGTTTCTCAAAAAAATTACATTTTACAATTATTTATTTGTTTGCCCTCGCTTCCTCTTCCCCATTCTCCATTGTTTGAAGGTCCTGTGTAGCTATCTGATTTGTGCAGTTATCTGCTTGATTGTATGCAAATGAGGTTGGTGGTTGAGTGTATCTCTGTGCTTGTGTAATAAACTGTCAGTTCTATTCTGACCAAGCTTGAAGTCACGACTAATGATTTGGGGTACCAGGATTTTTCTGCCCGCTGTGCCAAGGATAGGCTCCAGGTCTACAGCTACGGCTTATTTCTGGGGGTGCTAGCCAGGCTCTCTACATGCACCGGACCTTGAGCTGCGGCTGAGGTACTAGAGAAATGTGTGAGAGTGACGAGGAAAAACTGGGTGTCCAGCGAGGAAGCGGCATTTGGCAGATGTGACCCTGTCCAGGCACAGAAATTTCTTACAATGACCACCTAACTTTTTTAGGCAAATTAGCTATAATTTGGCGCTGAAGTTGCTAGAGGGCCAGACCATTATAAATAGTAAAGCAGGTTGTTAACCACGACAGTAGAAGTGATTTTTTTTTCTGAAGATATGGGTAAACAACGCGATTTAACAGCCTTTGAACGTGGGATGATTGTTGGCGCTCGGAGCCATGGAGCGAGTATCAGCAAAACAGCAGAATTCGTTAAATGTTCAAGAGCAGCTGTTGTTAAAGTGTTTAAAGACTGGACTGTCAGGCGAAAATTGTGGCCGTCAGCGACTAGTCAATGTTAGGGCAGAACGGAGAGTAGCAAGACTGGTACAAGACAACAGAATTGCAACAGTGCATGAAATTACTGCAGATCTTAATCAGGGATCCTCTCAAATGATCTCTGAACACACTGTTCGCCATACACTGCATCGTATGGGATATGGAAGCCAAAGCCCTGTTCCAACACCTTTGTTGTCTTCCGTTAATAAGATAAAACATCTCCAATTCGCATAGGAACACAAGGATTGGACAGTTGAGCATTGGAAAAAAAGCCATGTGGTCGGAGGAATCCCGTTTCCAGTTGCATCATGCAGATGCAAGAGTGAGAATTTGGCGGAAACCGCATGAAAGCAGCACCCCACATGCATGAGTACAACCCTTCAAGCTGGTGGGGGCAGTGTTATGGTTTGGGGCCCATTAATTTGTGTGGATCAACGACTGAATAGCACAACATACCAAAGCATCATTGCTGATCAAGTTCATCCTATCATGTTGATGGCGTATCCCAATGGAGATGGCATCTTCCAACAAGACAATGCGCCCTCATGCCACGGTGCTCGTATTGTGCAGGAGTGGTTTCAAGAACATGAGAGTGAATTTACCTTGCTTAGGTGGCCCCCACAAATCACCAGAGCTCAATCCAATTGAGCATTTGTGGGATGAAGTTGAAAGGGTCATCAGGCAGCTGGTTCCACAACCATCAAATCTCACAGAACTGGACAGCGCTATTCATCAGGCATGGTGTCAGATTCCTCGCATCACCTTTCAACATCTCGTGGAGTCAATGCCAAGAAGAATCGCCGCAGTATTGAAGGCAAAAGGTGGCCCAACCAAGTACTGATGGGGTGGTCCTAATAATCTGGCCATTCAGTGTATATACATACAATGGATAGCAAAATGAGCTCTATATACGCTTATACGGGGAATTAGCGGATCCTTTCTATATTTATAAATAATATATCTATATAGAGCTGCCGCCAGAACCAGAGTTTTAAAAACAATAGGTAGAGCAGCTTTACAATGTGTTTGCTCTGCAGGAGGCGTCTTATGGATCTTCCTAATTGATGTTCAGCAAAATCTATTAAAGCCAAATTGCCCTAATATTTGTATATTAAGAGACATAAAGGCAGCTCTGACCTGCCGCCTGGATCCTCCTTTCAGCACTGAGCTCTCTGCTATGAACAAAGGCTTCTCTCCCAGGAACTTCCTGTCTGTGCAAACCCATCCTCCACAGCAAACCCTCTAGTAGAGTTCCAAACACTAAAGACTAATTCTGCATCTATTATATTGTCGTCAGCAGTAAGTGAACGGGTTTAGTGTCCTGAGCTGGAGACTCTTTAATGTTGGGAATTGTCTTCTGTGTTTTGAACGCAAACAGGAGAGTTTGCAGAAGTGAACAATCTGGGTCAAAATCGCCAAACCAGAAAAATTCTACCATTTATCTCCAAATCGTCTGTTTGTTCTAGATTGTTCTCTTCTTCTTCTGCCAATTCTCCTAACGTTCACCCTTTAGTGAATAGACCTGAATGTGTGAAACATCACCCAATACTGAGGAGCTCAGCCATAAAGTATTCTCCGCTCAGGAGTTTATTGTGTATTTGTATCCATGTAACTCACAGTAATGTGCAGTGTGTATGAGTGTATCACAGAGCTCCACAACAATAAAACTCACAGTAACGTGCAGTGTGTATGAGCGTATCACAGAGCTCCACAACAATAAAACTCACAGTAATGTGCGGTGTGTATGAGCGTATCACAGAATCCACAACAATAAAACTCACAGTAATGTGCGGTGTGTATGAGCATATCACAGAGCTCCACAGCAATAAAACTCACAGTAATGTGCGGGGTGTATGAGGGTATTACAGAATCCACAGCAGTAAAACTCACAGTAATTTTGGGAACCTGTTTCAAGGATATTGCGGCACAAGAGAAAGTGCAGAGGTGGTGACTATTGGATTCGGGGAATGGAAGGGTTAATTTATGAAGCTTAACCCTTTCACTGCTGAGCCATTTCACCCCCCCCCCCGTGTGCTGAGCTAATTTTTACCGTTTTCTGCTCATCATGTTTAAAAACGATTTGAAGTCATGTGTTATTGTAAAGCCAAGACACGTTATATATCCTTTTTTCTGTAGACTCTGAGAGACATGGGAACACTGCGTGGCTGCGCTGTGGCTCATCACTGGATCTATCAGTAAGTGACGATGCTCCAGGGATGAAGTCGCTGTCAGACTCTTCAATAGAAGAATCATTATCAGCAATGGAATCAGAGTCTGACATTATAAGGACATCAGCTGCTTCCTCACCACTCATGAATCGCTTAGCCATAATCTGCGTTTAGAAAAATAAATGTATTTGGGAGAGGTGGGATCCATAAGACTGTGACAGGTTTTGTATCCGAATGAAATAGCTCTGTGTGCAGAAACCCCATGTAGAACTACATCTCCCAGCATGCAGTGCTCCATTGATGTCAGCAGGCTGCGCCAGTGGCGTAGTGAGGGGGGGCAGTCCAGGGGGTACTCGTGGGTACTCCATACCGGCACCTCACCACCAGCCCGAACTAACAGACGAGAACATGATGCTCCTCCTTCCTCCTGCAGTGGCAGGCAGAGAATCGGAAGCGCTCGGCAGCTCATGTTGCTCCTGAATGTTTCCGATTGTCAAGTTGTATGTATATCCCCCCTCTTCTCCTAGTAAGTGACAAGGGAGGGCTGGTTAAATAAAATCTCCCCTCTGTTTCTTCAGTGCCCCAGCTCTGGCAGATGTGTGTAAACATACTGCACCCCCTCTCTCTCTCTGCAGCCGCTGAAACTTTGAACAGCTTGGGGAGGGGTGCAGCATGTTTACACATCTGCCAGAGCTGCGGATTGTCAGGCAAGCGGTGTGATCAGAGGAGCTGGCACTGTAAGGCAGTACAGGAGACCGCCTTGGAGTGCAAGTGTTACATCCTCAGCCCCTGTTGTGCTCCCTGGGGGGTCTTGGCAAGGTGGCGTGCCGCTGGCTGGTCGGTTGCCAGCACTTCCTGATGGCAGATTGGCATCTGAGGGGGCGGGCCTGGTGTAGTCACAAGGAGCCGCCGGGTTTAAAACAGGGCGAGAGGAGTTGCCTCGTCGCCCTGACGTGGAGTTTGATTCCAGCAGTGCTAAGTTTATTCCTACATTGATATCCTGTTACCGACCCATTTCTGTATGCGATTCCTGCTCCTGTTAATTGACCCGGCTTGTACTTTGATCACTCTATCTGCATGTTTGTATATCGCTGTCTGTGAGCGTTGGCAATTTAACCCTATGCTTGCCGCTGGGTTTATTGCTCGCTGTCTGGGTTCTGTCTCATCTCGTCTTGGGGTATCGCTTGTGACCTTTCGAGGTACCATTACCCAACGTACAGTTCATGTTAATGTTCATGTGAAGACCGCGATTAAGAAAGATTGTTTATTTCTGCCATTTGTTATTTCTAATCACATCTCTGAATATACTCGTGAGAACAACCTTATATGCAAGTCAGTACCTTCTGGTATTAGCCAGGTATCTACTATCTGCAATTTCAAACCAGTCCATACTGTTTCTGCATTTCTTTTGACTGCCCTGCACCTTGAATACTTCATGGACTTTCGTCCTACGTATCATGTTTCTGAGCGTGTCCTAGGTAATCTGTTGGTCTCGAAACCTTCAGAGCCTAGAGGCAATTCAGTTTGCCC
Organism: Leptobrachium leishanense; assembly: GCA_009667805.1. Lineage (NCBI taxonomy): Eukaryota > Metazoa > Chordata > Amphibia > Anura > Megophryidae > Leptobrachium > Leptobrachium leishanense. The sequence goes on from RXON01003642.1 coordinate 41,934, forward strand.
TTGTGTCTCCTTGGCTAATAAGTTACAGTCTGTAGTTTATGAACCTTTTGTGTTATTCAAGCAGATACGTTTGCCCTCAAGGATCTCAACTCCGCTACTAGTGTGGCAGCGTTACCGCTACCGTTACATTACGTCAGGGCCAATGGATCTGGCAAAATTATCTGATCTCATGTCCAAATTAGGCGACTTGATTAATAAACAGGAGGAACAACTCCATAGACAGGAGGAGCAAGATCGTAGACTAGTGGAGCAGGATCATAGGATGGATCAATTTGCTCAGGCTTTTGGCCTACTCCTGAATCAACTTAAGGAGTTAGGTCAGGCGTCGCCACCCTCCACTCCTGCAGTTAATGAGGCTCCCCAAACTGTATTTGTTTCTTCTATGATCGCTACTGAAGTATCTCATGTGAGTTTAAAGACCCCTACGTATTTCAGTGGGAATTTTGGTTTATGCAGAGGGGTCCTAACCCAAATTGATATCATGTTTGAGTTGAATCCAGGTATGTGTCCCACAGAGCTAAGGTGGGTTATGTGATCAACCACCTGACTGAGAAAGCTCTACTGTGGGCAACCCGTTTATGGGAATTAAAGAAGCCAGTGATTTATAATTATGCTGCATTTATGAATGACTTGAGACGTACATTTGACCCTGCTCTAAGGGCTACAGGGGCAGCTAGAGCCTTGTGGTGTATTTCCCAGGGCAACCGCCGAGTGGCTGACTATGCGATAGAATTCAAAACAATAGCAGCAGAATTACAGTGGCAAAATGAAGTGCTTGTTATGGCGTTTCTCGAGGGAATTTCAGAGACTGTTATGAATGAATTAGCACCTTTGCCTAAAGAACTAGAAATTCTGATTGATTATTGTATTGCTCTTGTTGATCAGATGCGAGACAGAAGGTCTGGTCGTAGCAAGTCATATAAACAGCCTCACGGTACATGTTCTATTCCCAGGTCTGTTCATGCTGTATCTCCTCCCAGACCCATGCCTGCTGAACCAGAGCCTATGCAACTAGGTCGTTCTGGCATATCAGGAGAGGAGAGACAATATCGCCTCAAAGAGGGTCTCTGTCTTTATTCTGCAGATAGAGGGCATTTTCAGTTACAATGCCCCAAAAGACCTGAGAGGTCTAATGTGTCACAAGCAAACCTGGTATCGCCTAAGAGACAGGTTCTAGGTACCACTGTCGTGTCTCTAGTATCCAATAAGAAAAGATCTCAAGTGGTAATGCCTGTAACCATTGGTTGGGAAAAGGTCAAATTTGACACTGAGGCATTACTGGATTCTGGGTCTGCAGGAAATTTTCTATACTCTGGGTTTGCTGCCATTCACCAAGTGCCTCTGGTTGAGAGAGAGGTACCACTTCTCAATGAGAGTATTGATGGCAGGAGGTTGACAAGACCTCATGTAATGCTTCAAACTGTTCCTGTATCTTTTAGCACTGGTGTTCTGCATAAAGAGAAAATACAGTTACAAATTATTGAGTCTCCTACCGTGCCTGTCATATTGGGCTATCCGTGGTTGGCTAAACACAACCCAGTGGTGAACTGGGGAAAAGGGGAGTTGGAAACGTGGGGATCAAAATGCTGGTCCAGGTGTCTGGGCATGACTGCTACAGTTGGTAGCTTGAATGTAGCCACTGCTCCAACACTCTCTACTGTAGTACCCGAGTGGTACAAAGACTTAAAAGGAGGTGTTCGATAAGGGTAAATCCGAGATCTTGCCACCTCACAGGCTGTATGATTGTGCCATAAACATATTACCAGGCACCATGCCTTCAAGGGGTCATGTGTATTCACTGTCTCAGAAAGAAAATGATATTATGGAAGAATATATACGTGAGAACCTAGCCAAAGGGTTCATACGTCGTTCTTCCTCTCCTGCGGGAGTGGGGATTTAAGACCTTGCATTGACTATAGAGGGTTAAACAGAATCACTATACGCAATGCCTACCCCATCCCTTTAATATCCGAGTTGTTCGACCGCTTAAGAGATGTGAAAGTTTACACAAAACTGGATCTTTGTGGTGCGTACAATTTGGTGAGAATAAAGGCGGACCACGAGTAGAAGACTGCCTTTAATATTCGCAGTGGTCATTATGAGTATTTAGTTATGCCTTTTGGTCTATGCAATGCGCCTGCAGTCTTCCAAGACTTTATAAATGATGTCCTGAGGGATTTTTTGCAAGTCTTTGTAATCGTCTATTTAGATGATATTCTGATATATTCTCCTGATGTTGTGACACGCCATGTCATGTCCATGTAAGGACAGTGTTGCAAAGGTTGCTGGAGAATAAACTATACTGTAAGTTAGAAAAATGTCTGTTTGACATAACTTCAGTACATTTCCTGGGTTACATCATCACACCAAATGGGTTTGAGATGGAGCCAAAAAATCTATCTGCAATCAAAGAATGGCCACTACCTCAAGGTCTGAAAGCCATACAAAGATTTCTTGGTTTCACAAACTATTACAGGAGGTTTATCAAAGGCTTCTGTTGTGTCTCCCATCACGGCCATGACTAAGAAGGGTGCTCAGAATCAGGTTTTGAGTGACCAGGCCAAGCCGGCATTCCAGTCACTTAAAGAAGCGTTTGTCTCAGCACCTATCCTAAGGCATCCAGTACCAGGCCTTCCATTTCAGCTTGAGGTTGATGCATCTGAAATAGGGATTGGTGCAATTCTGTCTCAAAGAGAAAGTCCTGAGGGACCTGTACATCCTTGTGGGTTTTTCTCTAGAAAGATGACACCTGCTGAGAAAAACTATGACATAGGGAACAGAGAATTACAAGCAGTTATAGCGGCCCTCAAAGAATGGCGCTATTTGTTAGAAGGCACTAAAGATCCCGTGATAATTATCACAGACCATAAGAATCTAGTGTACATGGGAGATGCCAAACGCCTGAATTCCAGGCAAGCCAGGTGGTCACTGTTCTTGTCAAGTTTCAACTTTTTGTTAACTTATCGTCCTGGTTCTAAAAACACAAAAGCTGACGCTTTATCTAGACAGTTCGAGTCATATGAACAGCACACGTTTGACCACAGTCCAATCATTCCTCATGAGAGGATCTTGGGTACCACGGTCTTGACAGTGTCTTCTCCTTTACTGGAGAGAATCCAGGCTGGTCCGGGTGTTGCTCCTCTTGAAAAACCTCCTGCGAAAATGTTTGTACCTGAGGAGAGAACACAGATGATGAGGACTTATAATGATTCCAAACCCTATGGGCATATGGGAATAAATAAAACAGTGGCCACGATTGAGAAACAGTTCTGGTGGGGTGGTATGCAAAGGGATATTAAAGACTACATAGCCACATGTGACGTGTGCTGTCGAAGTAAAAATCCTCGGTCCTTACCTGTTGGTCTCTTGCAGCCTTTACCAGTGCCAGAGAGACCTTGGTCCCATCTCTCGATGGACTTTATCACAGATTTACCACCTTCCAAAGGCCATACTGTAATCCTTACAGTAGTAGATAGGTTCTCTAAGATGGTACACTTTATACCACTGGTAAAGCTTCCTTCAGCCAGTGAGCTGGTACCAGTATTCATACAACATATTGTTAGACTTCATGGGGTTCCTCTGGGAATAGTATCCGACAGAGGAACTCAGTTCGTGTCTCGTTTCTTGTGAGGATTTTGTGAAAACCTAGGTATTGAGTTGAGCTTCTCCTCTGCTTATCACCCACAAACTAATGGGGCCGCAGAGAGAGCCAACCAAAGTGTTGAGCAGTACTTGCATTGCTTCGTGTCTGAAAGACAAAATGAGTGGGCAGACCTGTTACCCTGGGCTGAGGTTGCTTTAAACAACTCAGTAAGTGAAACCACAGGCCACTCACCTTTCCATGCAGTCTATGGTTATGACCCTCCCATGCTCCCTTCTGAATTCCAAGCGACTGCTTTGCCAGCCTTGGACGAACATCTGAATGACCTGAAAGGGACATGGGAGAATGTAAGAGAGATTATGAAGGCCAATATTGAGAAACAAAAAATAAAAGCAGACAGACGCAGAGGTCCTGCACCGGTATATACGGTTGGGGACAAGGTATGGCTGTCTACCAGAAACATCAAATTGTTGGTGCCATCCATGAAGATGGCTCCCAGGTTTGTTGGGCCTTATAAAGTGTTAAGACGTGTTAATCCTGTGTCTTATGCGCTGGCTTTACCCCCATATTTACGTATCCACAATGTATTTCATGTGAGCCTCCTGAAGCCTCTTACCTCTAATAGGTACACTCGAGTCACTGTTCCACCTCCACCTATCAAATCCCAGGGTGAGGAGAAGTACGAGGTCCGTGCCATCTTAAGGTCCCGTCTGGTCAGGGGTGTCCTTCAATACCTGGTGGACTGGGAGGGTTATGGTCCTGAGGATCATTCTTGGATGCCTGCCAGCGAAGTCCTTGCACCTCGTCTGGTTTGCCAATTCCATGCAGCTCATCCTTCAGTGCCCGGAGGTCGTTCTGAGCCCGACCGTAGACGGGGGGTTCTGTTACATCCTCAACCCCTGTTTTGCTCCCTGGGGGGTCTGGGCAAGATGGTGTGCCGCTGGCTGGTTGGTTGCCAGCACTTCCTGATGGCAGATTGGCATCTGAGGGGGCGGGGCCTGGTGTAGTCACAAGGAGCCGCCGGGTTTAAAACAGGGCGAGAGGAGTTGCCTCGTCGCCCTGACGTGGAGTTTGATTTCAGCGGCGCTAAGTTTATTCCTACATTGCTATCCTGTTACAGACCCATTTCTGTATGCGATTCCTGCTCCTGTTAATTGACCAGGCTTGTACTTTGACCACTCTATCTGCACGTTTGTTTATCGCTGTCTGTGAGCGTTGGCAATTTAACCCTATGCTTGCCGCTGGGTTTATTGCTCGCTGTCTGGGTTCTGTCCCATCTCATCATGGGGTATCGCTTGTGACCTTTCGAGGTACCGTTACCCAACCATTCATGTTAATGTTCATGTGAAAACCACGATTAAGAAAGATTGTTTATTTCTGCTGTTTGGTATTTCTAATCGCATCTCTGAATATACTCATGAGAACAACCTTATATGCAGGTCAGTACCTTCTGGTATTAGCCAGGTATCTACTATCTGCAATTTCAAACCAGTCCATACTGTTTCTGCATTTCTTTTGACTGCCCTGCACCTTGAATACTTTACGGACTGTCGTCCCACGTATCATGTTTCTGAGCGTGTCCTAGGTAATCTGTTGGTCTCAAAACCTTCAGAGCCTAGAGGCAATTCAGTTTGCCCTTGTGTCTCCTTGGCTAATAAGTTACAGTCTGTAGTTTATGAACCTTTTGTGTTATTCAAGCAGATACTTTTGCCCTCAAGGATTTCAACTCCGCTACTCATTACAGCTACCGTTACAGCAAGACCAGGAGGGGGTGCAAAAAAAATTGAATCCCTGGTCACCTGCCTTGACAGGAATCCAAATTTTTAAACTATCTGCCTGGCGCTGTGTACCTACTGCTCCTCCTCTAAGATGCAGCCGGTGCCCAACGAGCTGCATTGTATCTGCCAGGTCAGAAAGCAGACTCCCCCACGGTGCTGGATACAGAAGCCTGCACTCTCTCTCCTCCTGGTCCCTTCCTCCGTGCTGGTGCCTGGGCCCCCTCTGATAATGTCAAGAGGAGGGCATGCCAAAAGAAGTCTACACTGCCGCCTTACCCCCAGCCTCCCCAGCAGTTCCAGACAGAGTGTGGTGCACCCTGGAAGGTGAGAAGCTGGAAATTTAAGTCCTGGCTGCATTGCTCTGCAGGGACTCTGTGACAGGCAGGCATCGGAACAAAGAAAAAAACCTGCTGTTTCCAAATACACTTCAAAACAGCATTTAAAAATATCAGCTCTGGCAACACAGGTATTTTCACCTGGTCCTGCTGTTACCACCATGTGGGGGTGTTCAAGGTCAAACACCCTCTCATTGGAGTCCCCCAATATTATTCAAACAGTACTTGGTGGATGGTGGAGTTTCATTGCTCTGGAGCTCATACACACTGCGCATTACTGTGAGTTTCATTGCTGTGGAGCTCATACTTACTCAGCAAAACTGGGAGTTTCATTGCTGCGGTGCTCACAAATGCTAGGGGATTATCCACTCGTTGGAAAAAAAACAACTAACTGCACTGCTATACAGACTTTTCTTGCAACAGAGGCACTTATTGGATAACCCCCATAGGGTTAAACTTACAACAATAGTTGTAGTTCATTTAAAGGAACACAGTATTAAAAAACATGGTTCCCTTTTATAGCATCTTCCTTTAAGTGAGATACAACTATTGTTTATTAGGACATGAAAATAGTCATAATAATCAGGTTTTTCCCCGGACGTGAGAGTACACCCACCTATTTTTCCAGAAAAAAAGCACTGGATACGCTTATACACGCACCGCACATTACTGTGGAGCTCTGTAAAAACCCATACGACACTTCACATTATGAGAGTGTCACAGAGCTCCACAGTAATAAAACTCAATGTAATTTACTGATATCAAATTCATTAACCGCCCCCAGCACAGCAAATTCATTAATTTCTCCTCCCTAACCACATCAAATTCATTCATTTCTCCCCCCCCCCAGCTGTGGAGCTTTGTGATACACACCGTACATTACTGTGAGTTTTATTGCTGCGGAGCACGGATACGCTCATACACACCGTACGTTAGAAATGAGCTGTTCGATCGGTTTGGAGTTCGCATCGAACATAGCCTGTTCGCATGTTCGCAAACTACGAACATTTCCGCATCTTCGCCGCATCTTCGCCCACAATTGACCACAATGCACTTTTCCACTAGCCTGAATCTTGTAATTGGCTACAGCCTTGCACCTGACCACAGGTCAGGTGCAAGACAGGTTCAAGACTATGCCAATCACGGCTCAGAGTCCTGATTGGGCACATTTTGCCCAATCATGGGCTCACAGAGCTAAATCCCGCAGCACACCATATAAGGTTTCACACAGCGCTTCAGCACACGTTTGAGAGGAGATTGTTGTTGTGTTAGTGTGTGTTCTCACTGACAGTCTGCCACCAGCTACTGGGGGGTCTCTGCGGGGGTCTCATTTCTACAAAAATATCTGGTAATTGTTCTAATCTGTGTGTTCTCACTGCCAGGCAGTATTTTGGGGGTCAGTAATTTCTACAAAATATTTGGGAATTGAAGTAATCTGTGTGTTCTCACTGGCTGCCACCAAGTATTTTGGGGGGTCAGTAATTTCTCCAAAATATCTGGGAATTATTCTAATCTGTATCTAATTCTAATCTGTATTGTGTCACTGCCACCCATCAGGGGGTCTCACTGATTTATAGGAGGTTTCTGAGACTAGTAATCTGTGTCTTCTCACTGCCAGCTATGAGGGGGTCCCACATACTACTTGCAGATTTCTGCGAATTGTAATCTGTCTTGTCACTGTTGCCAGCTATCAGGGGGTCCTATCAGGGGGTCTCACTGATTTGTAGCAGATTTCTGCGAATTGTAATTTGTGTCTTGGCACTGCCACCCATCAGGGGGTCTCACTGATTTATAGGAGGTTTCTAGGAATTGCAATCTGTGTCTTGTCACTGGCTGCCAGCTATCAGGGTGTCTCACTGAGTTATACCAGAGTTCTGGAAATCTTTAATCTTTATACCAGAGTTGAATCAGAGTCCTGTATATATTTAATCTATATATCACTCAGGCAGACGCTCCCCGACACAGATAAGACGGCAAGCAGCCTCTGTGTCGGGAGGCTGTGCCTCTGGTCGTGGTGGACGTGGTGCATCCTCTGCAGGGGCACGCTTGTCCTTTCTAACTGGTGCTGGTCATCTTAAGCAGCAACAACATACAGAGGATTTGGTGGATTGGCTAACCAGGCCATCCTCATCCTCCGAGTCCTCTGCCAGCCAGGCTTGTAGTGCTATACAATCCACCTCAGCTGCCAAAGCATCTAATGCAGCCTCCATGTCCACAGCTACTCCTGCCGTAGCCTCACTATCACACACGGAGGAGTCAGCTGAATTGTTTGATTACAATGACAGTGACCTGCTGCTTGAAGATGCGCAGCAAGTACAGTGCTCTGAATCAATCTCTGAGGTTGAGGAAAGGAGTATAATCAACCTAGAGTAAGGGGGTGCCAGTGATGACACACAAATAACTGGCACTCATGTTGCCCCAGCAGCTGCAGCATACTGCCAAGTTGGCTCCAGTGACGAGGAGATAGGGGGTGATGATGACAATGATGATGAGGTCACTGACTCCACCTGGGTGCCTGATCGAACAGAGGAGTCTCCAGTGAGGAGGAGGAGGCACAACAAACACGAGGCACAACATCCTCTATGACCAACCATAGCACTAGCCAGTCCAAGGCATCAGATGTCAGAGCTGCTCAGGTACAGAGCGCAGTTGTCTCAAAGCACACATCCAGGAACTTTGCTGTCTGGGAGTTCTTTAAGAAATGTGCAGCAGACCCCACCATTGCTATTTGTAATCTATGTCAGATGAGGCTCAAGCATGGGAAAGACACCGGACGCTTGGGTACCACATGCTTGAGGCGACATATGACCACCTGCCACGCATCCCATTGGCGCAAAACTTTGCGTAGGTCCTCCTCCTCCTCATCTGTCTCTACCCCCACTGTATGTCCTGCCATTTCATTGCCTGCTACAACCTCCACTGACAGGGATGATGCTACAGTAATGGATGTACCAGGTCCTTCCTCACAATGTGACAGCATCCCATCAGCTGAAGATTTACGCAGTCAGATTACGTTGCCCCAGCTGCTGCAGCGTAAGAAAAAATACAGTCCCAACCATCCCCAAGCACAGCGTCTAAATGCCAGCTTAGCAAAATTACTCGCATTGCAGCTGCTGCCTTTCCAGCTGGTGGACTCTGCTCCCTTCCGTGAATTTGCTGAATCTGCTGTACCACAGTGGCATGTTCCAAAACGCCATTACTTTTCACCGAAGGCCATTCCAGCACTATACCAGCATGTGGAAGACAATGTTATCAAGTCATTGGTAAAGGCAGTCAGCAGCAAGGTGCATGTGACTTTAGACACGTGGTCCAGCAAGCATGGACAGGGTCATTACATTTCCTTCACGGCACACTGGGTAACTCTGATTGCAGCTGGGAGGGATCCAAGACGGGGCTCTGTGCTGGAGCTTGTTCATCCACCACGCCTCCAGAAAGCTGCTTGTAGGAGGTCTGTCTGCTCCACCACCACCTCTCCCTCTTCCTCCTTCTGTGTCTCTGGCAAAGTGGCAGTTAAACCGACGCCTGACAGGGTCTACGCAATGGCTCAAGCAAAAAGATGCCATACTGTGCTTGAGCTGGTTTGTTTAGGGGACAGGAGCCACACCGGGCCAGAAATTCTGTCAGCTCTGTAGGGACAGGTGCAGAGATGGTTAACACCACACCAGCTTCAGCTGGGAATGGTCGTCTGTGTTAATTGCAGCAATCTTCTCTCCGCCCTACGCCTGGGTAAGTTGACGCATGTACCATGCCTAGCACACATCCTAAATATGGTGGTACAGCGTTTCCTAACCAGGTACCCAGGGCTGGCAGAGCTTCTCAGCCACAGCAAGCGTGAGGGCTAATGGAGGGGAGTAGAAAAATCCTATTGTTCTCAGCCAGAGCTTGCATTGCACCTTAAATTTAAACATTCAGTGAGAAAGTTTGCAAATGATGTTTTAACAGGACACACCCCTGGACACACACACACACACACACACACACATTCACATCCACATCCAACAGCATCCAATTATTTCAATTAACCCAATACTGACATCTCCGTTTAACCACAGCAATTTTTAAATCAAATATGAGCTCTTGAATACCAGATAATAAATCAAGGAATGGCCATGTAGCTACTACTATATTTACTCCTGAACAGTTTGATGGACTAAGAGTTGCACAACATATATATATATATATATATATTACGGGTAAAGGCCGAAGTGCAGCAAATCCCAGCACCACCTGGGTAATCCTAACTTGATTTGTTTCTTTTTGTTATTTTTTGCATGATTTTGTAATTTTCATACATTAATCAGAACATACATCTTTATCCAAAATACATTTGAATTCATATTTCTTTTCCTATTTTCTTAAGAACAAGTTAGATACAAGAACAAGTTCTTATTATCATATGATAATTCGGCCGTCTTATTACAACTATTACCCATATTGGAATAATTGTTCTTATTTACGCGCGAAGTGTATCATTAAAGTCTTGTCTACCCGGACTTCTGTATTCACTCACTAATCAATCTCCTAGTCATTCACAGACTTTCTAGGAAACTTCAGTTTTCGCAAAATATACTGGTCTTATGTACTAGAAGCTAGAAATAGTAACTGAAAACATATTACCCGTCAACTGGGTCTCCGTCTCTTTTCTTCCCGTCGGTTCTGGAAACCGTCACCCCCAGGAGAGACCAGGTGGTCAATCGGCCTCTTTTAGCGTCAATTCAGACGGAGGCCTTTCGTTAAGGACCTCGGATGTGAAGTCCCCCGTACCGGTTTCAATCGCCACTTGTTCTGGTCTCCTCCGAGATCTTGGTTTCCAGCTTGAAGGACCACAGTTGTGAAGAAAATTTGTGCGGAGACTTCAGCCGAGAGGTATCTTTCAAAGCTTTTATTTTCTCATATGAGGAGACAAGGCACCTGACCCCACCTTTCAAGTCTGGTTCTGATTCTGATGACCCTGCAATAGGGCTGCTTACATCAGAATTAGCCTGGACTACCTTGGTAGGCTTCATGGCAGTTGTGTTATGTCCCCAGCCCCTGCGGCACTGCCTGGGGAGTCTGGGCAAGGTTCTGTGCAGCTGGCTGGTCTGGTGCCAGCACTTCGTGATGGTCAATCGGCATCCAAGGGGGCGGAGCCTGGCGTGGTCACAAGGAGCCGCCGGGTTTAAAGCAGGGCGTGAGAGTTTGCTCAGTGCCCTGACGTGGAGTCAAGTTCCCGCATCGCCTGATCAGTATCATTCACTTTTGATTACCAGTTGCCAACCCATTGCTGTCTAAGGATCCTGTTCACATTTTTGACCCGGCTTGTCTATTCGACCATTCTATTGCTCATTGTTAGATTGTGCTGTGCTTTCGTTTCGTATGTTTATTCGTATGTGTGTTGGCAGGAGTTCTGCCCATCACCTTGGTGTATACCCATCTCGCTCATGGTCTCTAGTGGTTACCCAATCCGGTATAAGGCATCAGAGTGTCTGTATGTTCGCAGAGCCATGAGATCAACTGGGTATGACAGTGGTTTGTTATCTGCAGTGTTTGTTTAATACCGTTAATACCAAGTGTACTCCTTATGTGACAGCCTTGAAACCTGCACGATTCACCTACTATTATTGTTATAGCCGCATACTTGCTGTCTGTTTCAGTTTCAACATATATACACAAAGTTTCCTGATTATGTGACTGCCCTGCAGCCTGCACAATTCATCAACCGTGAGAAACCCTTATTTGAAAACAAATACGAGATCGCCATTGTTGATCTGAGACTTATCCTAATTAACCACTTGGCTGCTAAGGACGCGCTCAGCGCGTCCTGCCAAGTGCACCTCCTGTGCTATGGATGCGCTGAGCGCGTCCTAGCACAGGAGGCAGCAATCGGCCAGGATTCTGGCCAATTTCTGGCCCCCCCGGTGGGGGCTGACATCTTGGATGTCAGCCCGGCACTCCGGGACCCCCTTCAGACCTCCCTCCCGATCGCCGGGGGTCAGCGGTGAAAGTCAGGCACCATTTGGAAGGGCACGGCCTGCCCTTCCAAACGGTGGCTGGCTTTAACGCCTTGGGGGCTGGATCACAATTCGGTGCCGAAAAGCGCTAGATCGTGATCCTCTCCCGGAGCTGGCCGACATCTTGGATGTCGGCCAAGCGTCAGAGAACTCCCCCTGACGACTGGCGTCATCGTGCATAGCGCAATGACGTCAGTCCTGGGTTAAACCCTAGCTTAGGGTTAATATTTTCGACCAGAGCAAGGCCTTTCCAACGATACCAAACATGACCATGTAAAAAGTAACATAAAAAAAATATTTAAAAAAAATAAACCATTTTGTGTTTTGTTAATGCAGCAATATTGTTCCCATTTCAATTATAATGTGAACAATGATGCAGCACTAACGATTTTTGTATGCGGTGCGTTTGTTAAAAATTGTGTAATTTTCTCCCAAAAACAATGTAACGAGTCCCCATTTCTAATTTTTTTAACAAGCGCAACCCATAGAAAATATAATCGCAAATGCTTGCATGTTAAATTGTGGGAAAAAAAACACTTAACACGTTGTAATTTATTAAAAATTTTAATTTTATTGCATTTTTTTGTTATAATATACAGACAGGACATGACGTATACATAAAATAATGACATATTATGAATCTTCCGAGTCTGCCGGAAAGAACGATATATAATATGTCTGGGTCATATAATAAAATATGGCTTCAAAACGCGGTTAAACATGATGAGCGAAACCGGTAAAAATTTGCTCAGCACACAGGCGAAATGCCTCAGCAGCGAAAGGGTTAAGGTCTCCAGGTTATGTTTACTTGTTACTACAGTTCAGGTGTTTGCACTAAGCAGTCTTTTGGACTCAAAACCATTTGAGCTTAGGTGCTACACTGGTTTGTTCGTTTACTCCCTGTCTTGGGAGATCAGGTTTAAGATTACTCATTGCTCGGTGATCCGGTATCAAAAAAATCTGTCCATTACGATCCACACTCCGCTACTACTGTGTGAGCGCTATAGCGCCCGTTACAAGTTGTCTGCTTTTGCAAAATACACAGGATTTGTATATGCTTAAGGAAACTAGTCATTCTTACAAAAAAAGTTTGTGTCGACTTAGTTCCTCATCGCGCTTGTTACTTCCCTTATTTAACATGCACATCTTGCAAAAACTGCTAAAAGCCAAAAGGTTACATTGTTTTTCTCAAAATTAGCTTGTAGCAGCATAAAGCATTTAAAGCATTTAAACATTAACTCTTACATATCTCTATAACACTTATTTCTATACTACATGTTTTCATATTTACTGTTAAACAGTATTGCGCTCATATGCCCCCGCTAGAATCTCACTCAAGTAAACGGCGCATGGAACGTTACCCCTCTATTGGGTATTCTCAGAGGGTCCTGGATACCACCGTGTGCAAATGCTCCACTGCAAAGCTCCGTGCGTCACTGCCTCCACATCTGGGTGTTTCAGGGTTCCAATAGAGGAAAGGAATCAGACCGGAAACAAGGAAAAATAAAATGTAAACTTATTCCAGTGATTAAAAATCCGATGCGTTTCGTTAGCGTATAGCTAACTTCATCAGGGATAAAACAAACACACAACCTCCCTCCCTTTATAGTCCCCATCCTTTGGATCCGTCAGGTCCAAGCCAATCGCTGCCAATCGCTGCTTCCTGCAGTCTTTCCACTCCACATGGTGTCTCTCAGTTGTTTGCCTGGCGCACTTCCGGTTTTTCGATCTCACGGCACTTTCCGATCACCTCCTTCCTGTCTGGCGCCATCTTGGTACACTCGGAGCTCGATCTCACTGCACTTTCCGATGACCTCCTTCCTATCCGGCGCCATCTTGGTACACTTAGAGCTCAATCTCACTGCACTTTCCGATGACCTCCTTACGGTCCGGCAACATCTTGGTATACTCAGAACACCGCGGAATAGATGTTAAAATCCGGTTTACAACATATGCCACTCTGATACCAACTTAGAGATACACTACATTGCCAAAAGTATTCACTCACCCATCCAAATAATCTGAATCAGGTGTTCCAATCACTTCCATGGCCACAGGTGTATAAAATCAAGCACCTCGGCATGCAGACTGTTTTTACAAACATTTGTGAAAGAAGGTCGCTCTCAGGAGCTCAGTGAATTCCAGCGTGGAACTGTGATAGGATGCCACCTGTGCAACAAATCCAGTCGTGAAATTTCCTCGCTCCTAAATATTCCACCGTCAACTGTCAGCTGTATTATAAGAACGTGGAAGTGTTTGGGAACGACAGCAACTCAGCCACGAACTGGTAGGCCACGTAAACTGACGGAGCGGGATCAGCGGAAGCTGAGGCACATAGTGGCCTTCAGATTAGCTCAAGAACAGTGCTTCATGTAATGGGTTTCCATGGCCGAGCAGCTGCATCCAAGCCATACATCACCAAGTGCAATGCAAAGCATCGGATGCAGTGGTGTAAAGCACGCTGCCACTGAACTCTAGAGCAGTGGACATGCGTTCTCTGGAGTGACAAATCGTGCTTCTCCATCTGGCAATCTGATGGACGAGTATGGGTTTGGCGGTTGCCAGGAGAACGGTACTTGTCTGACTGCATTGTGCCAAGTGTAAAGTTTGGAGGGGGGATTATGGTGTGGGGTTCTTTTACAGGCGCTGGGCTTGGCCCCTCCGTTACAGTGAAAGGAACTCTGAATGCTTCAGCATACCAAGACATTTTGGACAATTCCATGCTCCCAACTTTGTGGGAACAGTTTGGAGCTGGCCCCTTCCTCTTCCAACATGACTGTGCACCAGTGCACAAAGCAAGGTCCATAAAGACATGGATGACAGGGTCTGGTGTGGATGAACTTGACTGGCCTGCAGAGTCCTGACCATAACCCGATAGAACACCTTTGGGATGAATTAGAGTGGAGACTGAGAGCCAGGCCTTCTCGTCCAACATCAGTGTGTGACCTCACAAATGCACCTCTGGAAGAATGGTCAAAATTTCCCATAAACACACTCCCAAACCTTGTGGACAGCCTTCCCAGAAGAGTTGAAGCTGTTATAGCTGCAAAGGGTGGACCGACGTAATATTGAACCCTATGGATTAGGAATGGGATGTAACTTAAATTCATATGCGAGTCAAGGCAGGTGAGCCAATACTTTTGGCAATATAGTGTATATAGATTCTGCTTCGGAGCTGATTGTATGATTTAGTTCTAGGTTTATGTCAGACATAACCAGTTCGGTTTTATTCAGTTTACAACTATAGTAGTGCTATAGCACAATCCCTGAGATACTGTCACTGGGTATGTGCACGGTGCCGCTGGTCTTTTATTCTTAATTGAAGCTGGAATCCTGTGCCACCAGCCCAACCTGCCTGCAACCCTCTGTTTAGTCAGGAGGTGCCATTCTCTCCCTTTTTGTCTTGTCCCTTCCTACAAACTCCCTTCCACACTCAGGTCTGGTCTTTTGCCCAAACTCACTCCCTCTCATACTCAGGTCAAGTCCCTTGTCCAATCTCACTTCCTTCCAGCTGCAGACCCTCCTCCCGCTCAGTTTGTTCATGAAACTATTGTAAAATGACACTCTAACAACCTAAAGTGGTCAGGGTGTGTAAAGTGGCCAGACTGTGTGGAGTGCCCCCCCATTCTCACCCTGCTTTCGTGCTGACATCATCACGTCTATCTGAGCACTCGTAGCAGCGTTCGTTTAGGGAGAAAGCAGACATGGGATTAAGGTCCGCACGCAGCATCAATCCACTGTGACCAGGTGCTCGTGTAACTTGTGTGCAAAAAGTATCCAATGTGCGTATGTATGTACGAAAGTTATGTACACTGCGCAAATTGCTTATGAAAAAAAGGAGGGGGAGGCAGGGGTTGAATTTTTACATAATGTTCCATTTAAGTAAACCATTTTTTGGAAAAAAAATATTATCCGATGAATCAATTAATCTGACAACTAATCGATTTATGGAAATCATCGTTACTTGCAGCCCTAATGTATACCCAAGCACACCAGGCCTCCGATGCATGTATACCCAGGCACATCAGACCCTATATCCATACAGACACACATACAGGGGTGTGGAAATTTTTTAAAAATCTACTTGTCCAATGGATTAAAGTGGTAGCCCAATATACTTGCCCTGATATGTCAAATAATTTCAACAATAGCTGCAAGTGCCTGTTTCGGACACAAAATGTATCATCCCTTGTTCACATCTTATACTGTGCTGTAGAATATGTTGGTGCAGTCCGCAGTATGCTATGTTCTGCAGTATTCGCTTAACAAACTGGCATATTTTTTATTCGCACACTGTGACCTGCTTATTGTGTGTTGGATTTGCATTGTGCATTGTGGGTTATCCACCAACGGGGTTATTCAGAGAGGTGAAAAGCAGGAGAATGACTGGAGAAGTGAAAATTCTAGGTCAAAATAGCCTATTTGGAAAGTGAGATAAATGGGAGAATTTTTCTGCTTTGGCTATTTTGACCTAGAATTTAAACTTCTCCAGCCATTCTCCTGGTTTTCACCCTGTATGTGCCTCTGTTGCATGAAAAGTCTGTAATGCAGTGCAGTTAGCTGGTTTTTTTTCCCTCAACACTGGCACTGACTGGATAATCTCCTAGCATTTGTGAGCACCACAACAGTGAAACTCACAGTAATGCACAGTGTGTATGAGCTCCACAGCAATGAAACTCACAGTAATGCACAGTGTGTATGAGCTCCACAGCAATGAAACTCACAGTAATGCGAAGTGTGTATGAGCTCCACAGCAATGAAACTCACAGTAATGCACAATGTGTATGAGCTCCACAGCAATGAAACTCACAGTAATGCGAAGTGTGTATGAGCTCCACAGCAATGAAACTCACAGTAATGCGCCGTGTGTATGAGCTCCACAGCAATGAAACTCACAGTAATGCGCAGTGTGTATGAGCTCCACAGCAATGAAACTCACAGTAATGCGCTGTGTGTATGAGCTCCACAGCAATGAAACTCACAGTAATGCGCTGTGTGTATGAGCTCCACAGCAATGAAACTCACAGTAATGCACCGTATGTATGAGCTCCACAGCAATGAAACTCCACTATCCACCAAGTACTGTTTGAATAATATTGGGGGATTCCAATGAGAGGGTGTTTGACCTTGAACACCCCCACATGGTGGTAACAGCAGGACCAGGTGTACATACCTGTGTTGCAAGAGCTGATTAAACATATGTTTAAATATATATATATATTTGTCTTGGATCAGTACAAAGATATAGGTAGAAAGACAATGTACAATAAACAAATCACAATCAAAAGTGTAATGCGAAATCCGATATTGAACAACGGAGCAGTAAATTAAACAGTACAAAACTGTCATGCCCCGCTCCGCAGCCCGCTCCCGGCCGCCATGTTGGGACACCTGCAATACTCACCCGAGGTCCCTCGTGGCGCGTCGCTCCACGCTCTCTGCCCGCAGACAGGAGAAAGCTCGAGGTCCATCCCACGCTGCTTACAGGAGTCGAATGCGGAGGAACAAACCGTGCACGCGCGATCGCCTATCTCCTTAAGACAGGAAGACCCTGGTACTCTGCTCTGCCTGCTCTGCTCTCTGCTGGTCAATTACAGGTACTGCATGACACCTGCACTGGAGATCCTCGCATGCCTCCTATTAACCTATCAAGGACTCAGGTATCCCAATTCCACCCAAGCCTCCCAGGTGAACGGTGTTTCTCTGATCCTCTGAACCCTATATAAACCTGCCGCCTTTCTTAGTTCATTAACCAGGTTATACTGTGGTCTCATCACTTCAGTTTTCCAGCGTTCCCCTTTGTTACTGTTCCAAACGACATCCGTTCTGTGATCTCCAGATCCTCTATCCAGGATTGCTTCCACGTCCACGGTACCTGTTCCAGATCTCCAGCCCAGGATTGCTTCCACAACCACAGTACCTTCTCCGGATCTTCAAACCAAAGATTGCCTCAACGATCACAGTCCACGTGATCTTCTTCTACAACCTTTTGTTATAAACTTTTGTTCCCGTTGTTACTCAAGAAGAACCTTGACTTGCACTCCTCTGTTCTGGACTTTATGTTTCTGACATTACCAATCAAGAATACCGTTTGAGTTATTATCCATCGTCCTGAACTTTATATTTTGTTTCTGCCTTACTAAAAATACGTAATTACTGAGAAACATCTTCTGGTCTCCTTCTTCGCAGACTTGCCACTGGGTTCCATATTCACAACACTATACAGGGGTTCCAACCCTGGCCTTACAGAAACAGAGAAGTCGTAATATGGTTATAGAGTCTGGAAATCTGAACCTCCACTCCAGCTGGCGAGGCGTAATACACATTAGAGATGGCGGGGGAAGGTGTGTGGATGGTCGGAGCGTCCGGGAGAAAAGAGGCAAGGAAACGAGTCAATGATTGGTCGGGATCGGTGGGGAACCTCGTAGCATCGGTAGGGAGTACCGGGGAGCACAGAAAAGGGCGATTCGCAAGGAAGCTTTGGTAGCGAGTGGAAGGATTCGAATAAGGGGAGTCCAGTGAAGAAGGAATGACTGGGTCTTCTCTGTCTGGTACATAGGAGCTTCAGTCCAGTCGGACGGAAATATGGCATAAATTCTTTCGTATACCATGCGGAATGAGGGGCTGATATTTTTTAAATGCTGTTTTGAAATGTATTCAGAAGCCGCAGTTTTTTTTCTTTGTTCTGAGGCCTGCCTGTCACTGAGTCCCTGCAGAGCATGCAGCCAGGACTTACATTTCCAGCTTCTCACCTTCCAGGGTGCATCACACACTGTCTGGAACTGCTGGGGAGGCTGAGGGTAAGGCGGCAGTGTAGACTTCTTTTGGCATGTCCTCCTCTTGACCTCATCAGAGGGGGGGGGCACCAGCAAGGAGGATGGGACCAGGAGGAGAGAGAGCACACACCCTTATATACAGAGCACGCGCACACATACAGCACACACCGTTATATACAGAGCACGCGCACACATACAGCACACACCGTTATATACAGAGCACGCACACACATACAGCACACACCGTTATATACAGAGCACGCGCACACATACAGCACACACCGTTATATATAGAGCACGCACACACATACAGCACACACCGTTATATACAGAGCACGCACACATACAGCACACACCGTTATATACAGAGCACGCACACACACACACAGCACACACCGTTATATACAGAGCACGCGCACACATACAGCACACACCGTTATATACAGAGCACGCGCACACATACAGCACACACCGTTATATACAGAGCACGCACACACATACAGCACACACCGTTATATACAGAGCACGCGCACACATACAGCACACACCGTTATATATAGAGCACGCACACACATACAGCACACACCGTTATATACAGAGCACGCA
Source organism: Leptobrachium leishanense (assembly GCA_009667805.1). Lineage (NCBI taxonomy): Eukaryota > Metazoa > Chordata > Amphibia > Anura > Megophryidae > Leptobrachium > Leptobrachium leishanense. Next base: position 61,020 of record RXON01003642.1, read on the forward strand.
CACATACAGCACACACCGTTATATACAGAGCACGCACACACACACAGCACACACCGTTATATACAGAGCACGCGCACACATACAGCACACACCGTTATATACAGAGCACGCGCACACATACAGCACACACCGTTATATACAGAGCACGCACACACATACAGCACACACTGTTATATACAGAGCACGCGCACACATACAGCACACACGTTATATACAGAGCACGCGCACACATACAGCACACAACGTTATATACAGAGCACGCACACACATACAGCACAACGTTATATACAGAGCACGCGCACACATACAGCACACACCGTTATATACACAGCACGTGCACACATACAGCACACACCGTTATATACAGAGCGCGCACACACATACAGCACACACCGTTATATACAGAGCACGCGCAACAACATGCAGCACACACCGTTATATACAGAGCACGCGCACACATACAGCACACACCGTTATATACAGAGCACGCGCACACATACAGCACACACCGTTATATACAGAGCACACGCACACATACAAAACACACCGTTATATACAGAGCACACACACACATACAGCACAGTTCACACCGTTATATACGAGCACACACACACATACAGCACACACCGTTATATACAGAGCACGCGCACACATACAGCACACACCGTTATATACAGAGCACGCGCACACACATGCAGCACACACCGTTATATACAGAGCACGCATACAGCACACATCATTATATACAGAGCACGCGCACACATACAGCACACGCCGTTATATACAGAACACGCGCACACACATTCAGCACACACCGTTAACACTTATACAGAGCACACACACACATACAGCACACACCGTTATATACAGAGCACGCGCACACATACAGCACACACCGTTATATACAGAGCAACGCGCACACATGCAGCACACACCGTTATATACAGAGCACCCGCACACATACAGCACACACCGTTATATACAGAGCACGCGCACACACATGCAGCACACACCGTTATATACAGAGCACGCGCACACACATACAGCACACACCGTTATATACAGAGCACGCGCACACATACAGCACACACCGTTATATACAGAGCACGCGCACACACATACAGCACACACCGTTATATACAGAGCACGCGCACACACATACAGCTCACACCGTTGTATACAGAGCACGCGCAACACATACAGCACACACCGTTATATAACAGAGCACGCGCACAACATACAGCACACACCGTTATATACAGAGCACGCGCACACATACAAGCACACACCGTTATATACAGAGCACGCGCACACATGCAGCACACACCGTTATATACAGAGCACGCGCACACATACAGCACACACCGTTATATACAGAGCACGCGCACACACATACAGCACACACCGTTATATACAGAGCACGCGCACACATACAGCACACACCGTTATATACACAGCACGTGCACACATACAGCACACACCGTTATATACAGAGCGCGCACACACATACAGCACACACTGTTATATACAGAGCACGCGCACACATACAGCACACACCGTTATATACAGAGCACGCGCACACATACAGCACACACCGTTATATACAGAGCACACGCACACATACAGCACACACCGTTATGTACAGAGCACGCGCACACACATGCAGCACACACTGCTATATACAGAGCACGCGCACACATACAGCACACACCGTTATATACAGAGCACACGCACACATACAGCACACACCGTTATGTACAGAGCACGCGCACACATACAGCACACACCGTTATATACACAGCACGCGCACACATACAGCACACACCGTTATATACAGAGCACGCGCACACATACAGCACACACCGTTATATACAGAGCACGCGCACACACATGCAGCACACACCATTATATACAGAGCACGCATACAGCACACATCGTTATATATACAGAGCACGCGCACACATACAGCACACACCGTTATATACAGAGCACGCGCACACATACAGCAACACCGTTTATACAGAGCACACATACAGCACACACTGTTATATACAGAACACGCGCACACACATACAGCACACCCGTTATATACAGAGCACACACACACATACAGCACACACCGTTATATACAGAGCACACACACACATACAGCACACACCGTTATATACAGAGCACGCGCACACACATGCAGCACACACCGTTATATACAGAGCACACACACACATACAGCACACACCGTTATATACAGAGCACACACACACATACAGCACACACCGTTATATACAGAGCACGCGCACACATACAGCACACACCGTTATATACAGAGCACGCGCACACACATGCAGCACACACCGTTATATACAGAGCACGCATACAGCACACATCGTTATATATACAGAGCACGCGCACACATACAGCACACACCGTTATATACAGAGCACGCGCACACATACAGCACACACCGTTATATACAGAGCACACATACAGCACACACTGTTATATACAGAGCACGCGCACACATACAGCACACACCGTTATATACAGAGTACGCGCACACATACAGCATACACCGTTATATACAGAGCACGCGGCACACATGCAGACACAACCGTTATATACAGAGCACCCGCACACATACAGCACACAACCGTTATATACAGAGCACGCGCACACACATGCAGCACACACCGTTATATACAGAGCACGCGCACACACATACAGCACACACCGTTATATACAGAGCACGCGCACACATACAGCACACACCGTTATATACAGAGACAAGCGCACACATCAGCCCACACCGTTATAATACAGAGCACGCGCACACATACAGCACACACATGAGCACACACCGTTATATACAGAGCACGCGCACACTACGCACAGCAGCCGTTATATACAAGAGCACGCGCACACATAACAGCACACCATCCGTTATATACAGAGCACGTGTTGCAGACCCCGTTCAGAGGGCCAGCAGACAGATGTAAATACCTGTAAAAACAGGAAAGAATCAGGAGACAGACAGATTGGCTGCTTGTTCCATAGTATCCTCGTGGTTATCTCTTTATTAAATGCATATTTTCCAAATGCTTTTAAAACAATAACATTTTCATTCTAAATGACCTATTAACATGTCATCTTCATTTTCGCAAAAACATCTAACTTTCCCTGTGGAAAGTTGTGAATCCGTCTCACAGACTATACATCCTATTATATACAGTGTGCAGCGTGCTACAGCTATTCCTTTTCCTTCTGCACATAAGGGGATGTCATATCTGCCAAGACATAGAACAATTCCTTTCTAATAACAAATAATAATGCATCTAAGATTTCTGCATATTGAGTACATTTAAATGTACATAACTGACTCTGCATCAGGAAATACTGCTTTTACCATTATTATTGCAGAGTACCTGGAGCCTCCACCCTCCTAGTGTTTACATTAAGGATATCTCTTATTGTCTCCCATCTGACTCTCTGCACAGTTAATACAGCTGTATATAACATGGATTCTTTATTTTAAGTGTTTGGAGTTACTTCCTGCTTTAGGCTTACCTGTAAAAACAGGAAAGAATGAGGAGACAGACAGATTGGCTGCTTGTTCCACAGTATCCTCGTGGTTATGAGGGTAAGCAGGAACACATCACCAGTGCCACACCTATAATCTTCCCCCAATCCTTCCTGAACATAAGACCCTGTGCGTCATAATAACAGTCCCCTGCTGCTGCAGCAGAGAGCTGCATTCTCATAGTGACTTGTTATAGGCACCATATACCACATAGAAAACATAAACACATACCTTTCAATGTCACCACTATACATGACAATTACTTACTTTATACAATTGTGCACATACCTCGTATGTGTCACATCCTCCCCGACAAAATAAAATGGGCACCAGCTACAAAAAATATATATACACTCAGGCGCAAGATTACTATGTCCAGAACACCACTTTCTTAACTTAATATGCTGCCCCTGTGGGAATGCATGGTACCATATTGTATGAGTCGTGAAACGGGTAGTATGAGAGTGGTGGCATATAATATGGTGTAGCCAATACAGGTAAGTGAGGAAAGGTATATGCTGCTACACTGTGGAGCATAGTCTGTGGTTGTAGCGATGGTTGACCCAGTGTTTCGTACGTAAACACTTGTCTTGGCTTACTCCCTCTCACTGACCGTCTTGGTTCGATACAGCTTTCTGATGTCAGACTTTCTGCTTCATCAGGCAGGGCACATTCACTATCACTATCTCCACTGACTTCAGGTGGAAATGTTGAATTCAGGATCAATTCTTCTGGTGATTGAGTCTCGATCAAACTGTGTCTCTGTTCCTGTGGGACTTGATCTCTTTCTCGCACGGTTCTCTCAGGTGATGGTGACGTCATTTCGACAAGAGAGTTCTCATGGTTCAGTTTTGAACCTTGCCGGTAAGTATGCTGTCTCTTATGCTCTGTCCAACTCTCAGGAATTCTCAACCAGTATCTTTCAGAGCTTTCCTCATCTGAATCGGTGATGTCACTGTGGTAGGTAGGTTCTCTTGTCTTCTCCCTGTTACCTTGTCTGCTTTGTTTCTGGTTCCCGTGTTTCAGTGGGTGTGATGGTGTCTCCACAGGCAAGTCATTCACCAACAGTAATAGGTTTCGGTGCAGGGTTCTAGTTCCACTTTTGTTCCCATTCTCAGGACTCACCACATAAACCGGATTGTCTGCTACTTGCTCTTTCACCACATAGATGATCTTCTCCCAGTATGATCTTAGTTTCCCTGGGCCTCCTCGCTCTCTCAAATTTCTAACAAGAACTCTGTCTCCAGGCTTCAGAATAACACCTTTGACCTTCAAGTCATATTGAGCTTTGCCCCGCGCACTTGATTGCCTACTGTTTTCATTTGCTATTTGATATGCTTCAGCCATCTTTCCAGCCCAATGATCAGCAAATCCCTTATGAGTTAATCCCTCATCCTCTTCAACGAGCCCAAATATCAAGTCAACAGGAAGGCGAGGGTGGCGTCCAAACAGTAAATAGAATGGGGAATACCCAGTTGACTCGTGACGTGTACAATTATATGCATGGACGATCTGGGGAAGGTGATCTTTCCAACGTATCTTTTCCTTATCAGCCAAGGTCCGGAGCATTTGGAGGAGAGTCCGGTTGAATCTCTCAGCTGGGTTACTTTGAGGGTGATACGGAGAGGTCCTCGAATGGCGTACTCCAGCAAGTTCCCGAAGGTTCCTGAAAAGCTCATTTTCAAATTCCCTGCCCTGGTCATGGTGTAGCTTTCCAGGGTAACCAAACCGAGGGATATAATCATTGAAAAGACGCTCAGCTGCTGTACGGCCAGACTTGTTTTTAGTAGGATAAGCTTGCGCAAACCTAGTAAAGTGATCTACGACCACTAGTATATACTCATACCCACCCCGGCTTGGCTCTAAGTGCAGGTAGTCGATGCAAACAAGTTCTAGAGGTGAGCTGGATGTTATACTCCCCATGGGTGCTCGGACATGGGTCGTTGGTTTCTTTTGCTTAATACAGGGACACTTCTTTGTGATATACTCCTCTACTTCCTTCTTCATATATGGCCAGTAGAATCTTTGTCTCATCAGATGAAGAACCCGTTCTGTGCCCAGATGTCCCATGTTGTCATGTAAGTGCTCCCCAAAGAAAGTTGCTTATACTGGGTTGGGAGAACAAGTTGTTTGTTTTGAGCTGTTTGCCTATAGAGACATCCATCCTCTATAATTAGTTTGTTCCATTCATACAAAAGTTTCTTGGCCGCTCCAGTCACGGTTTTCCTTAGACTTTCATCTGGCACCTTGATTTCCTCTTTCATCTTCAATATCTTGGCTATCACTGGATCCTCCCGTTGAGCTTTGGAGAGTTCATCTTTATTTATTCTTGGCAACAATGAACCTTGGGATGTTGGGTCAGTTTCCATAGACGACATACTGAGTGCTGCAACCCAAGCCACATCTTTCTTTTTGGCTGCGCGAGCTCCATCCCAGACTGCTCGCACCACTTCAGATGACAATTGCTCAGTGCACTCAGTGGTATACTTTTCGATGTCAAGGGGGATACGCGACAGTGTGTCAGCATCAATATTTATTTTACCAGGCCAAAGTGGTAGTCGGACAATTCTCCCACCCAGCGATGGCCAACCCCATTCAGCTTCGCAGTGCTCATTATGTAGGTCAGGGAATTGTTGTCTCTGTAAATGGTAAAATGTGGAGCATAGAACAGGTAGTCTCTGAATTTTTCACACACTGCCCATTTAAGTGCAAGAAACTCAAGTTTACCACTATGTAGGCAGTAATTTCTTTCGGCCTGGGACAGTGTCCGGGAGCCATACGCAATGACTCTTAATTTTCCATCCTGACTCTGGTAGAGTATAGCCCCAAGGCCCCTTTCAGATGCATCGGTGTGCAGTGAGAATGGTAAATTGAAGTCTGGATAGGCAAGAATTGGTGGCTTTATCAACATGTCAATCAAGGTTTCAAGAGATTTCTGATGCTCACTTGTCCACTCCACAGGAGTTCTGGAAGGCATTTGGGGGCCTTTGGTCTTTCTCCTACTGGACTCAACTGGTGCCACCCCAGGCTTTGCTTGTAGGAGCTCATACATAGGCTTAGCTACACCTGAAAAATCTTGGATAAACGAGCGATAGTAGCTTAGGAAGCCGAGAAGCCTTCTTACCTCACCGACGGTATGTGGAGTATGACTTTTGAGTGACATAACTGCTTGAAGATCTTTGGGATCGATCCGCACACCTTCGGCAGACACAAGACGACCCACGTATCGGACTTCACCTCGGAAGAGCTCACATTTTTCAGGCCGAAGCTTGACTCCATGATGTTGGAGAGCTTGAAGAACTTTGCGAAGTCCTTCCACGTGTTCCTCAAAAGACTTGGCATAACATAACACGTCATCAAGGTACGGTATACAACATTCATCTCTGAGAGAATCTAGCATTTCTTCCATACTGCGCTGGAACGCTGCAGGTGCATTGGACAGGCCGAAGGGAATTCTTATCCACTCATAAAGTCCCCAGGGAGTTATGAAAGCTGTCATGTGCCTAGAACCTTCGGCTATGAAGCCCTGATGGTAGGCTTTTCCTTGGTCGAGAATACTGAACCATGCATAACCCCCCAATGTGTCAAGCAAGTCTTGAATTCTTGGCAGAGGGTGCCTATCTGGTACAGTCTTTTTATTGAGGAGGCGATAATCTATACACAGGCGAAGTGAGCCATCCTTCTTTCGGACGCAGACCACTGGTGCAGAATAGGGGGACTTGGACTTCACAATCCACCCTTTTGCCAGGAGATCTTGTATATAATCTTTCACTTCTTGGAATAAAGGTTTAGGTACCGATGAATATGACCGCTGCACTGGTATGTCGTCTTTGAGATTTATTGACATTTGTAGGCTCGGAATGCAACCCATGTCACTCTTATCTTGAGAAAATGCCACAGACTCTTCATACAGCATTTTTCTTACCACCTGCTGCTGTTCCTCACTCAAGTGGCTTAGATCTACAGGTGGGTGCCACCGTTTCAAGGTTTCTTCAGTACCTGAGGTAGTCACACCCTCGACCGATACCTTAGACTTCAGTTCTTCTGATCGCTCTGCCTCCAGTACGTTTTCAATTGGCTGAATATAACCGAGGATTGTGTTACCAGGCAGTGTTATTTCACATGTGGAGTTGTTACCAATTGGAACAGAGACATAAGGCCTTTCCTGGTTCTGTACTTCTAGGAGCCCCCCTCCTATATCCAGCTTTTCCAACTGCACATTGTTCTCCTCTGGTTCAAACAGTATGACTGGGTCGGGCTGATCCATGTTAGGTGGTATTTTACACTTTACCCACATCACTTGACCTGCTGGAATGACAACGCCACCCATCTTTACCTTCAAACGTCCCCACTGTTCATTCAGCTCAGGGGTTTGGACACAGCTTACCAGAGTTTGAGCTTTCTCGTTTGACATAGAGATGGCTCCTGATAGTAGAGAGACTAAAGCCTGCACAAGGCGCTTGGGTTGTCTCTGAATTAATTCTTCCACTATGTTAAACCCAAGTAGTGGCCTTTCAATTGGCAGATGACTTACTAAAAAGGGAACACTGATAGAGAGGTTAGGGTCATTGTTTCCTTCTAAATTAACAGTAATAACAGCCCAGCCATCGAATGGAATGACATCCCCAGTCACAGAATACACTTCCAGCTTCCCCATAGTTCCCATAAGTTCAGAAAGAGGTCTCAAGTCCACAGCTGGCAAATATTTATCTTTCCAAGCACGATCAATGATACTGACTTGAGCTCCAGTGTCAAGCAAAGCACTTACTGCTAGGCCATTGAGGTTGCACTGTGTCAAAGCCTTCCTTCCTATTAGATTGACAATGGCCTCATTCTTTTTCCTAGGGACAGAGAAAGTAGAAGTCTGATTAAGCCATTCCTTGTCCTTGGAAGTTTTGAATGTCGTATAATGAAATGGTTTCGTTTTGCTTTTTGTAGGACCAGGTTCATCCTCTGATCTGTCATCATTTGTGCCATGGGACAGGGAGGACTTGGTCACTGGTTGCCCCGTTGCAGTGACCGCTTCCCGTTTCCCTGCGGGTTACGTTTCCGGAGGCATCCCCTGGACAGGTGCCCCTCTTCCCCACACTGAAAACAGTGAGTACAGTTTTGCAGACCAGCTTCCACACACTTTAAACAACCATGACGTTTAGCCCCTTTCTGTAGAGGTGGTCGACTCATAGTATACTGAAAGGTAGGATCAGGCTGTGTTGGATTTCTCATGGAGTCTACCATACTGCTAAGTGCTTCGACACGTGCTGTCAGTTGTTTAATTGGATCATCCACATTTTTCTGCTCATGAATTTCTCTCACAGGTTCACTTTCTAGCAGGGTACAACTTGCAATGCTCTGCTTATTACGTGTTACAGGACCCAGCCTTCGGGCCCTCTCATTCTCATCGCTGGTGATTCTTGTTACATTTCTTAGTATTTCCTCATCTGCGACGTTGCGGTTGGAAAGCAGGGGTTTTAACTCCCTACGAATGTCTGTATATTTGTGCCCTAAACCCTGGTAGACCGTGTGAAGGTATACATCCTGAATAGTTTCTGTGCTGTATCTCACTTCAGTGTCAGCCTGTTTTGCAGCAAAGATGATTTTCTGTTTAAGACCCATTACTCGATACAAGAACTGTTGAGGCGTCTCATTCTCATTTTGTTTTGCACACATTAATTCCTGGAACAATTCTGTGCTATTTTTGTCTCCTAAATGCGACCGAAGAAACCCTTTGAGTTCCTCAACCGTTATGTCTTCTTTATTCATCAACATGTCCTTGAAACTGCCTGCTTTTATTATCCGTAGTGTCCCCCTGACTATGTCAGCATCACTGTAATTTTCTTTGATTCCATCTTCAATTTGTCTGCATACACTTGTGTATGTGATGTCAGATGTGTAATCACAAATTTGTCCTCCTTGTATCTTAAATTCGCGACGCTGGAGGTAGGAGAGGTCCCTGAGGGAGACAACCTTCTCTGTCAGTAACTGCATGGACCGTTCAGGGTTGTTGCTAAACTGTGCATTATCACTGCTGCGTGTTTGTTGTGATAGTCTGGTCAAAGGTTGTTGCAACGTCGAATTTTGTGTAGATGCTACACTAGACCCTTTGTCAGCAACAGCTGTAGACGATGCGGTAGGAGCAGTGTCATCATTCTGTTGATGAACAGGTGTAGACGTAGTTTGAACATGCTCAACAGAGTCAACGATGTCTCTCAAGTTCAACAGTTCAGCCATACCTCTATCCTCTGAGTCTAGTAAGTCTGCACTGTACATGAACGCATTAATGTATTCAAAGCAGCCTTCTTGGTCTCCAGCATCTAGTTCAGTAATGTTCCCGTCTGGTACCGTAACAATGCTCTGGGCGATCTGAAATAGTTCACCAGCAGACAAGGTGAGAAGTTTTTTTCTGATGTTCCACACCACGCTCTTCCGTACTTTATCCGCCATGATGACCCTTTTCACGATCCCTCACGTCACTGTCACCAGCCAGCCAGGACGCGCTTCTCACAACCGACTTTTCTGGATCACAGCCGCTGTATCCATACTCTGTTGGTCCCGAAGATCATAAGATCCCGGACGAGCCCCCAAGAATCTGTTGCAGACCCCGTTCAGAGGGCCAGCAGACAGATGTAAATACCTGTAAAAACAGGAAAGAATGAGGAGACAGACAGATTGGCTGCTTGTTCCATAGTATCCTCGTGGTTATATCTTTATTAAATGCATATTTTCCAAATGCTTTTAAAACAATAACATTTTCATTCTAAATGACCTATTAGCATGTCATCTTCATTTTCGCAAAATATCTAACTTTTCCTGTGGAAAGTTGTGAATCCGTCTCACAGACTATACATCCTATTATATACAGTGTGCAGCGTGCTACAGCTATTCCTTTTCCTTCTGCACATAAGGGGATGTCATATCTGCCAAGACATAGAACAATTCCTTTCTAATAACAAATAATAATGCATCTAAGATTTCTGCATATTGAGTACATTTAAATGTACATAACTGACTCTGCATCAGGAAATACTGCTTTTACCATTATTATTGCAGAGTACCTGGAGCCTCCACCCTCCTAGTGTTTACATTAAGGATATCTCTTATTGTCTCCCATCTGACTCTCTGCACAACCCAGACATATTATATATCGTTCTTTCCGTCAGACTCCTAATATGTCATTATTATATCTATACGTCATGTCCTGTCTGTATATTATAACAAAAAATGCAATAAAATATGAATTTTCAATAATTTACAATGTGTAAAGTGTTTTTTTTTCACTTTTTAACATGCGAGCAATTGCGGTTATATTTTGTATGGGGTGCGCTTGTTAAAAAATTTAGAAATGGGGTCTCGTTACATTTTTTTTTGGGGAAAATGACGCGATTTTTAACAAACGCACCGCATACAAAAATCGTTAGTGCAGCATCATTGTTCACATTATAATTGAAATGGGAACAATATTGCTGCATTAACAAACCAAAAAAAAGAAAATTTTTTTTTTTAAATATATTTTTTATTTAAATTTCTATTCTTTAAAAACTTTTTCATGGTCATATTTGGTATCGTTGGAACGGCCATGCTCTGGCCGATCCAACAGTACCAAACATTAACCCCTAGCTGCCACGGATCGGGAGATAGGGGGTTCCAATGAACCCCTATCTCCACATTGGTGGTAGTTAGGGGTTAACACCAGGACTGGCGTCATCGTGCTATGCACGATGACGCCAGTCCTCAGGGAAGTTCCCGGAGGCCTGGCCGACATCCAAGATGTCGGCCTGCTCCGGGAAAGGATCACGAACCGGCGCTTTTCGGCGCAGATTCGTGATCCGGCCCCCATGGGTTAATGCCAGGTACCGTTAGGAAGGGCAGGCTGTGCCCTTCCAAACGGTGCCTGGATTAACCCTCTGCACCCTGGCGATCGGGAGGGAGAGAGGTCCGAAGGACCCCCCTCCCTTTTCAGGCGCCTCCTCCGCACACGCGGGGGGCGCCTGATTAGATGTCATTGCGTCGCCGCAATGACTTTTAATTGTGCCAGCTGCGGTTCCGGGTGCTAGGCTGACATCGAGGATGTCAACCCACACCCTGGGGGCACAGCAATCGGCCGGAATCCGGCCGATCGCTGGCCGCAAAGGACCCTACCTGCGGGTGGACGCGCTGAGCGCGTCTGCTGCAGCGAAAGGGTTAAAGGGACAGTGAGTTTTCCATGAAATAAGGTTAAAAAATAAACAAAAATTCCTTCAAATATCGTGCCTAGTAGGTCCCCATAACCTGCCCGTGAAGTGGCGGATTTCTAGGATGTATAGAAACATTTAAAAACCAAAATTACGTTTCAAATGACGGTAAATGCTTTTCCTTTATCTATTCATAAACAACTGCTTGGGGCAGCAGCCTGTATGAAAAGAGGAGACATTTTAGGACACGCAGAACAAGTTTAGTGATTTTGGGGAACCCTGCGGTTCAAAAATTTAAATGATATAAATCTAGCACAGGCGTCAGTGCAGCCAAATATTGTGCCTTTCATGGCATCAAGTGCCTTCACACCGTAACCCTTTTGTGGTATTGTGGAAGAGTTCAGTGCTGGAGATTTTGTGAATGCAGAAGACATCCCCGATCTATTCCGTTACGTCAGCATCAGGGGATTGATAGCTGCTGATCCAGGACTGATTCATTTTTATAAATGTCAGCCGGTCTACAGAGTCTGTGGACAGACGCACTCTTTTGTCTGTGACAAAACCTCCAGCGGCACTGAACATCCCTTCAGAAAGCACGCTAGATGAAGGGCAACCTAGTAGCTGCATAGCATATTTGCTAAGTTCTGGCCAGTGATCCAATCTCAACACCCAGTAAGCCAGTGGATCATCTGCTGGAAAGGTATCCAGGTCTGCCCTTGCCCCTAGGTAGTCCTGCACCATATGGTGAAGACGCTGGCAATGGGTGCCTAAATTTGACGTCCCTGGCCGTCGTGGACTAAAAAAATTGAAAAAGTCATCAGTCAAGCGGCCCCGGCCTTCAACACTATTCCTCTGATCATCCGCAGCCTCAGAAGCACCTGTGTCATCACTTGGTAACCTTCCAGTGCCTGGAAAGGTGTTACACAAGTGTCGCTTTAGAGCGTCCTCAAGTTTTTTCATCCTGTGCTCCCTCTGCGGGCAGGATGAGCTCTGCAACTTTACCCTTGTGTCGTGGATCAAGAAGGGTTGCCAACCAATAATGATCCATCTCCTTGATAGCACGAATCCTGGGGTCCTTTAGCAGGCTTTGCATAATAAGGGAGCCCATGCAGCATAGGTTGGAGGTGGCATTAGCTTCCGAGTCTTCCTGGTCAATGAGGAGGATGACTCCATCGTGCACTTCCTCCTCCCAGCCACGTACTAGTCCTTGTGTTTCTGGGCACACAAAACCCTCCCTTGAGGAATCCCCACTACTTAAATATTCCTCCTCCTCCTCATCCTCCTTTTGTCTGATCTGAGGAGGACCCGCTGGAATGCTGTCTGCAGAAAGACTGGGGCCTTCAGAGCTAGGGAAGGCCTCCTCTTCCTCCCACTGCTCTGCCTCTAGAGCCACATCTATAATTCCCCGCAGAGTGTGCTCCAGCAGGAACACTAAAGGAATTGTGTCACTGATGCATGCACTGTCCCTGCTCACCATCCTCGTTGCCTCCTCAAATGGTGTCAAATGGTGACAGTACAGTGCATGCATCCTTGATCATCAGCCACTGCAGGGGGGGAAACCAAGTTGACCTACCTGTCCTTGTGCCATACTCCCACAGGTACTCGTTGATGGCCCTCTGCTGCTTGTGCAGACGCTGCAGCATTGCTAATGTCGAGTTCCACCTGGTGGGCATGTCACAGATCAGACGGTTTGTGAGAAGGTGGAATTCTCTTTGAATTTCTGCCAGGCGAACGTTTGCTGGGAATGACCATCTGAAGTGGCTGCAAACTCTTCTGGCCTGGCTGAGAAGCTCTGCCAGCCCTGGGTACCTGGTTAGGAAATGCTGTACCACCAGATGTAGAACATGTGCTAGGTGTGGTACATGCGTCAACTTACCCTGGCGTAGGGCGGAGAGATGGTTGCTGCCATTATCACAGATGACCATTCCCAGCTGAAGCTGGTGTGGTGTTAACCATCTCTGCACCTGCACCTGCCCCTGCAGAGCTGAAAGAATTTCTTGGCCGGTGTGGCTCCTGTCCCCTAAACAAACCAGCTCAAGCACAGTATGGCATCTTTTTGCTTGAGCCATTGCGTAGCCACGGTCAGACATCGGTTTAACTGCCACTTCACTAGAGACACAGAGGGAGAGGTGGTGGTGGTGGAGCAGACAGACCTCATACAAGCAGCTTTCTGGAGGCGTGGTGGATGAACAAGCTCCAGGACAGAGCCCCGTCTTGGATCACTCCCAGCTGCAATCAGAGTTACCCAGTGTGCCATGAAGGAAATGTAACGACCCTGTCCATGCTTGCTGGACCACGTGTCTAAAGTCACATGCACCTTGCTGCTGACTGCCTTTCCCAATGACTCGATAACATTGTCTTCCACGTGCTGGTATAGTGCTGGAATGGCCTTCCGTGAAAAGTAATGGCGTTTTGGAACATGCCACTGTGGTACAGCACATTCAGCAAATTCACAGAAGGGAGCAGAGTCCACCAGCTGGAAAGGCAGCAGCTGCAATGCGAGTAATTTTGCAAAGATGGCATTTAGACGCTGTGCTCGGGGATGGTTGGGACTATATTTTTTCTTACGCTGCAGCAGCTCGGGCAATGTAATCTGACTGCGTAAATCTTCAGGTGATGGGATGCTGTCACATTGTGAGGAAGGAGCTGGTACATCCATTACTGTAGCGTCATCCCTGTCAGTGGAGGTTGTAGGCAATGACATGGCATGACATACAGTGGGGCTAGAGACAGATGAGGAGGAGGAGGAGGACCTATGCAAATTTTGCGCCAATGGGATATGTGGCAGGTGGTCATATGTCACCTCAAGCACGTGGTACCCAAGCGTCT